>QVIK01000568.1:0-34153 GCA_003957845.1 Oidium heveae
ACGGACACCCTATTCAAAGCCTATGGTATGGAAGCAAAAGTATGTTAACACAAGATAGAAAACGCCTAAAAGCTACAGCTGGTCTGTAAGTTAAATAAAACTTACGATAGAGCTGGGGACAGCTCTGAATAGAGAAGGAGGATTATTGAGGATCCAATTCCATAATATCCCTATTGTATTTAGACATGGATGCTTAAATAAGGGGTATGCATAAACAAGGAGTGCNCATAATATTTCTTATCTGTTGGAATTTGTAATCAGCATTCTAGAGTTAGAGTAAGTTAAATAGAAGAATAGTCCTGGTGTTCAAGAGGGAGTTATAGAGTCTTTTGGTTTACTATATTAGAGTTATAGTTGAACCTGTAGACACTTAGTAATAAACACAATCTATATTTCAATCTAAAGATACTTCTACCAATCAGTAACCTCACTTGTATCCCATCACGTGACTACGTGAATATCTCCATAATAATTTCCTTTCTTTAAGCGCGTTAACGCGTAGGAAAACTATCTAAATTATTAGAATAGAGCGAAAAACGAGATAGATATAAGAACAAGTAAAAACTACATTTGAATTTGAATTTAATCACGCGCTTTAGTTTCACAGAGTAGCTATTGCATTAACTCGATATTCCCGACAATTTTTGTATTGACTATGATGCATGCCTGGGGCATGGATGAGTGTGTGATAAGTCAATGAAGATATTAAAAGATATCGCATAACATTAGTCGAGTTGTCATTACTCTGCAAGGTCCGTGCACCTTTGATGAAAGTCAACGAAGATTCACACAAGTTTCCAGTGAAGGCCAACAAGGACTTCTCGTATTAACTTATAAAATAAGATTTCAGTTCGTTGCTTTCTCGCACCTCTAAGATATTCCGATTGCAGTGTGTTGTGTCAGGATTCAACGAGATTATTCGTATGAATCCCTTGCTTACTCATAAAAATCTATGTGGATCTTTGGTTTGGCTCGGACAGAATTCATACAAGCATAAATTATGTCCACTTTTTCATATTCAAGCTTTTGACAGGTAGGCATATTATTAGTTGCCATATTTCGTATTAGACTACGACCACTTTGTTGGCTCATCTTAATAGTTTTAATTTCAAGGTGTCTAGAAAGGAGTAATTAGCAAGACTCAATATAGAGCAAAGGATTCATAAACTATCATAACGTTGTATCATTTCCAATTTTTCCAGAAAAATGACCAGGCAACAGTGTTAATATGATTAGCATGAAGATCGCGGATTATGGAGGTTGTCTTCGCGTGGATTATCGACATTATAAGAAAGGCTATAGGACGGGTGGGGTATTTGGACGAGGATAAGAACTGGGGTGAATTATTTTATGCTTATTTTTCAGAGCAACAGACTTCGAGGTACATGAGAATCCCATGATGTTCGAAAATCCTCGTCAATTTTCCCATCCTACATTGACTAATATTCAGTTCTGGAAGAACTAGATGGCTACGATGTCTTATATTGGAAAGGCTCCTTCCATGCGATTTATGATTACTATTCTCTAATTCACCAATATAACTTATAATGTAATTTTGCATCATATCATGTTGAGATGCTGAGAACTGGAAATTAGAATTTGCATGTAGTTAGTTTGGTGTTTGTGTTTGTGTTGTAGTTGTAGGTTTAGTTCTAGTTTTAGTTTTAGTCTTTTTGATGAATGAGTCGTACTGAGCCCCTGATAATTTTACGCACCAATTCGTGATAATTTGATGATGAAAAAGTACTAAATTCTCCCAGCAGAGAAATTAAGATAAGTGAACCCATCCTATAGGTAAGTAACGTGGATTCATTGTTAACATCTCGGGCAGATTGATGTGTCGATGCATCGTTTGCTCACTTATTGGCTTCAGTGGGATGCAGTGCAATCTGGAGAATACCAAGGCTAGTAAGTCTATTGTGAAGGTGTTTTGTCTAGAATACGAGCGTCTAGCGCATTTGCTGATCTAGACAAATGCTAACTATCTATTATTACTTATCCAGCCAAATGGCTAAGAACAAAAAAAGGGTACACTTACCATGTTCCAAAAAAAGATAACGAATTCAAGGAAGCAGAACCCGAGCTGTAAGTTTCTACGGTAGAGATTGTTGTTTTCTAATAACAGAATGCACATAGTAAAGAAAGGCAGGGCGCAGTTAGTGCTGAGGGTCTGGCTATGATCTGGACTTTATTCTACAGGGCCACAGCAGCAACAGTCAGTCAGCGTTTACTGCAAGAATAATATTCAAGCTCTCCCTCTCTCAGCACGCCATCAACCTCATCAACGACAGCTAGCCACCATCCACCACCACGTAAATTTCAAACACAGGGATTGGGCTAGCTTGGCACAGCAGTAGCATACAGTTTAAGGGTTAAACGAATCGCTCAGGCAAACACAGATTGGCCTAGAGCGAGTGGTTAGAAGTACATAACAATTAAGTAAGCAATGTAAGAGGGTGAGTGATACTGATGGCCCCCTGCGTCGCACCTTTTGGTGGATATTTTCCTTAAACGTAGGCGGTAAGGCCAGCCTAACCCAAATTACTAGATAGACAAAATCAATTTTACTTCACAATCAACAAGACCCTGTTAAAATGATTAATATGAGAAGTTTATTTATGTTACCTAGTCAACAGACTAGCAATCCAATATTTGGATTAATCAATTTATGAAGCAAGCAACAATCTTGACAAAACTACTGTCACATCTACAAAAATTAGTGAATACTCTCTTCCACAATAGATTAATCTCTTCCCTTGGTTTTTTATTGAATCAATTTTCAACATTAATGTCAATAATTCAACCTCTGTCACTTCCCGCTGAAGCTTAATACGAGTCGTTCGAAGCCCTGTTAGCATCTTGCCAACAGCATGCCAGACTGGCTAAGTACGTATTCATAAAGCAAAAATTGGAAAGACGCAATGGCCGTCTAATACGATACATTGCTTGTAAATCTTCAGGAAGGTCTAAATCAAAATATATAGACGATGATACTCCTCGACTACGCACACGAAATATCCATGATACTGGTATTTTTTCTTCCAATTTTCTTGTACAAACTAATATTATGGTTAGTTTCTATCATCTCGCTAAAAGCAAGAGAGAGTGTTGACGGCCAGTGCACTCTTTGTCATAGATATTCTGAATTCTCGTTGCACGATTACGAAGCATATAAAAGCTCCTCTTTTAAAGAGCATCATCACCTAGATTCAGAAAGAAAAACTTGTGTTCGAGAATTACTTTCAACTGGAGTTTGGCCTAAACAGATAGGTTTAATCCTCACATAAGAGGACCCAACTATATCCACTTCCAATAGGAAAATATATAATACCAACATTAGGGCTGAGGCTGTGAAGGAAGAAATACGGGGCCAATCAAGTTCTCATGCCTTAATTTCTATTATGCAGCGATAATAGATTAATGATGAATTATTTATCCGGTGTCAATTAGATACCTCGCGATGATTATCAATGGTATTTTTTTGTAGTTTATAGGGCTGTCCAATATGCTAGACATCACTTTCAAAAACTGCTTGTGGATTGTACTTATTAGACCAACAGATTTGACATGCCGCTTCTCCATTTTATGGGAGCGGATCATCCTTTACAATCCGTCTTTGCTTTTGGGATTGTAATGGCCATAATAAGCAGTAATGCATAGGATGTACATCGACAAGTCACATCAGAGGCAACTGTCCATCGAGGGTATAAACAATTGGTTTTCGTGATAGATAAGAATATATTATATTTTGTAATTTTAGCCAGTTATTTTAATTATTGTGATAGATTTCTACTATTAATCGGATTCAAAGTCCAATATAATAAGAATTTTTTTATTTTAAAAATAAATAAACGTATTCTCTATAAAGCTATCGAAAACTAATTATTTTAGATTACTTGATTGCTTTAGTTTCATCGAGTGCTGTAAATCCCGTGTAAAAACTCCTCCCAAATATGCACGTTATGCTATGGAGGGTGTCTGTAAATAAAACTTTATCAGTAACCGGCTATGTCTTAAAATATCTCGTGGATAAAAGTCATGATTTAAGACGATTGGCCAATTATTTAAAATAGCGCTGAAAATAATTTCTTCGGCAGAATCTATAATTACGTGAACAGGGGGCTACAGTTATCACTTCAGGGGGCTATCGGTATTACTCACCATGTAAGAGCCAGTGAATGATTGGATGGTGGCCAGATTGCACTGAAATAGTAATGGAGTGAGACTAGCAAAATTCCCCGTGTTTCAACTAATCATTGCACATGGAAAAACCTGTGGTCCAATATTGATTATTGATTTTCCTCCTCCATCTCCTCCTCCTCCTTCCACCCTACTACTTTGTAGCATGGGGCTGCAATCACTGCTACTTGATGACAGTCGACCGTAGCACTAGATCAAAGATAATGTAAGTATGCATATACGTATGTGATATGCATGTGTATTTGTTTCTGTGTTGTACATACTGAATGGCGAGAAACTAGGTAGCCAGCCCCCCCGGTAATTGACGATTTATCCTGCTGTTGACTGCCTTTAGCGAGGCGAGCGGGAAATTCCGGTTTCGTCTTAGCGAGCGCCCTTGACCGCTTAGCACTTTGATGTCCCTTGACTACTACTGCCACTAGCTGAGACTCCTATTGGTAGGCTAACTTAATTAAGATGGCTTTTTACTGTTTGCTCTTCTCTAACACAGAATCTAATGACTCTACATCCAGTAGTTGCAATGCTTTGAATCTCTCGACGAATCCAGAGTCTTAAAATTACTTTGGATGCCCGCTACCGATACACGTATGGAGTATCCTGCAGGACAGGGTGGTCAGAGAAGACGAAGAAGTTCTCAGATGGGTATTGTTGATGCCACCAACATTCCCAAATCTAAAATTATTGGAACAAGGCAGAATAATTACCGGAGCCATAGTAGAAGCAAAATAGATACGGATGCGACCGATCTTGAACAACTACTCGAGGATGGTCCCAAAAATGAAGATGTGGTGTTGAACTACTTAAGTGATGATGGGTTACATTATGATGAGGAAGGAGGTCTTGTCAAGAAAAGCAAAAAAAAAATGAAGATGAGGAGTCGACGTAGAAATACTTTGTTAGACTCTCGTGATGGAGTCACTGAGACTCGTACTTCGAATGTAGCGAACTACTATGTCCTGAGGAAACTTATAGTTAATGGCATCCTTATTGCCTTATGGTACACATTCTCTCTCTTCATTTCAATTGTGTGTTTGGTTTCATCTATTCCCTTTGTAGTGCTTCGCTAATCCAAAAAAGTACAACAAATGGATGTTTGACCCAACACACCTTGACTTCCATTTTCCTCTATTCACGACATGTCTCCACATGATAGTCCAGTTTATCCTTTCGTTTTTGGTTCTATCTCTTATGCCTCAATTCAGGCCACGATATGATTCAAATATGCATAAAACCACAAACCCGACTGATACTCTGGATGAAATGCCACAAGCGCATGAAGATAGTTGGATATCGCTTATGACGCTGAAGTATTACTTAACACATATAGGACCATGTGGTATCGCTACGGGCTTAGATATTGGATTAGGGAATATGTCCCTAAAGTTTATTAGTCTTACCTTCTACAGTAAGGTCTTATTTTAAGTACAAGCTGATCAAGCTAATCATATCGCAGCTATGTGTAAATCATCATCTCTTGCATTCATTCTATTCTTCGCTTTCCTATTTCGCCTTGAAGCTCCTTCGATGCGTTTGGTTCTCATTATAGCTGTTATGACATTAGGTGTCCTGATGATGGTTGCAGGTGAAACAAAATTCTCTCCACTTGGCTTTATACTTGTCATAATGGCTGCATTCTTTTCTGGATTCCGCTGGGGGCTTACGCAAATATTACTTCTGACTAATCCTGCCACCTCCAACCCTTTTTCTTCAATTTTTTTTCTTGCTCCAGTTATGTTCCTCGGCCTCTTTATACTAGCTATACCTATTGAGGGGATTTCAAATCTTTTTGCGGGGTTTCAAATCCTCACCGAAAAAAATGGTCCAATTTTGGGCCCCTTACTTCTTCTTTTCCCGGGCACAATTGCATTTTGTATGACAGCTTCAGAATTTGCACTTCTACAACGCACCTCAGTAGTCACGCTATCGATAGCCGGAATTTTTAAAGAAATTGTCACTATTACTTCTGCTGGACTAGTCTTTAAGGATCAGTTAACACCAATCAACATACTTGGTCTCTTTATTACCTTGATTGCAATTGTTGCCTATAATTTTATCAAGATTCGGCAGATGCGCTGTCAAATACAAGAAGAGACTCCAGAAGTGGGGACTTCGGAAAGTGATACTGATAAGGGTGACTATACATATGATGCTGATGCTGAAATTGAAAACTCCGATGATGATCTTGAAGTCGCAAATGGGTCTGGAGATAGCGAATTTTTGCTTAAAGGATCTAAAGCAACAAAATCAAAATGAAAGAAGGCATTGATTAAATACAGGCATCCACGTGCATAAATAGTGCAAGTCAGTACCTAGTGAAGAGAAGCTGAGGTCAAAGATCAATATATCGTTACTTCTTAATAACGACAGTTTATCATGACAAGATGAACAAAGAAGTAGGGGTATAAAAATAGCGATTGTAGGTTGTCAATTGATCAAGTTCTGATCAAATTTTGGTCACATGATTAAATAGAAAGACACGCCTCGGCTATTCTACACTAGTTGGTCTTATATTTGTAGATAGGGCATAGTCAAGATACATTGGGTTTATCTTGTCGATTATCAAAACTATTCCGGGCCTAAAAGAAGTGCGAAGAGCCCAAGGTGCGTAGAATATTGGTTTTTGAAAATCTAGAAGATCGACAGACAAATTCTTGATGAAAAAGTGAGTTTTTCGCTCATGTGTTTTGTATACACTCGCTTAGAGTCAAAGCGACTTTAAAAGTCGCTCAATTTTATTTGATGGCAAACAATGATTTTTTTTCCTTTTTCAAAAATAGAATCTCATAGAGCACTAGAACTCTTTCTATGATTTCAAATCAAACTCTAGAGGTTGTTAAAGTAGCTATATGATAGTCTAATTAAGCAAAAAAATAATAAAAAGATAACTAGCCACTCGAAAATGCTAAGACTTGAGGAGAAACTCCACTTAATGCTCACCGTACTTATATGAAAGTAAGTTGAAATAACACTAGTCTAATCAGCCACCTACCAACGACTTTCGCATAAATTCTGCACCTGAACTATACTGTAAGTGATCATCCAAATCAATGGAAGCCCACTTGAGTATATATTTTATTTTCATTATTATAACTATTATTATCATTTGATTTGAATTTCATTTAATCCAATTTGATGCCTTCGATGGCCCACGCAGGTGTGTCTAAGCTTTGGTATATACATAGGAGGGAACCTATCGGTGAAAACCCCCTTCACTGTCTGGTTGATACTGCACGATTACAATAATAACTTTCAGGAAGTGCGCTTACAATGTTCTGTCCAGTCCAGATATCCCCTCGTCGCATTATTGCCTTATCCGCCTCGCCTCGCCTCGCTCTCCTCTCCCTTATCAGCTCCTCAACTTCCCCAGCCAACCGAAATTACTCTACCCAACCCTGATCTAAGATCCACTGCGTGATTCTTGCTTTATCTTCTGGGTTGTTCATCATTGCCTCAAATGACCGGTTTTTAGCTTTCCTCCAAACCTCTGCCCTACCCCTTGCCCTTAGAGGACAAGCCATGATGGCATGCCTGACGTTTTCCGAAGAATATCCACACAAAGATTTGGGATTGTCAACTCCGGGTACTGTTCTTCAGTACAAATAAGATTTGAGCCCGATATGCTCGCTTCTTATCTGTATTGCTACACTACTCTGGACCCTCTTCAGGTTTCTATGAGTTAAGGGTGGTGCTCCCCTAAGACTCATCTTTTTCCTGCCTACTTTATCTGTGTATAGGTTTGCTGCTTTCCACTCTACAGAGTCGGCTGTGGCTCTACGTCTTAGGTTCGCATTTTGGTGTCAGTGTGGCCAAGAGTCTTTCTACTCTTGGAATGCGGCGATCCTTCCCAGCTCTTTCTGTCTAGTGATGGACTCCTCTCCGCAGCAGATCCTGGACCATTTCTCTCGATTTTTTTTCCTCAGATAGGGGTCCGCTATTTGTGTTTCGTCGGTGTTGTTGCCGCCTCATCGATAGGCAGATCTTTTCTATAGTCCTTTGGGCTGGTGAGTTATTGGCAAGTCCCGTGTGCTACATCCTTCTATACTTTAGGTAGATCTCCATCGGTAGATTGGAGGTCTCGTGTTCTAGCACTCTCGTGCTGGTTGGCTTATAAGCCCCGGTAATGATTTTTAGGCATTTATTCTGGATGGTACGCAGAGGGTTGAGGGTCTTTCAGGGATTTTATCTTTTGCGCCAGCTGTGACCCAGATCGGAGAGTCATACGTAATGGTCGGTCTCACAATTGTGTTGTAGAGTAGCTTTGCCTTGTGGAAGGTGGCTCCCCACGTTGACTGTGTCAGTCTACTAAGTGATTGGATTTGCGTGATAGACTTTTGCTGGACCTGTTTGATATGAGCGCCCCAATTCAGCTTAAGGTCAAAGTAGATTCCAAAGATTCGCAGGGAGGGCTGGGGTACTGTTAGGTTGCCTTTTATATTGATAGTAGCATCGAGATTATGTTGTTTCCTTGCTCTAGAAAAGTGCATTAAGTGGTATTTTTCTGGGGTAAATTTTACCCCATGCTTCTAGGCCCATAGTTCACAGATTTCGTGTTGCTGCTCCAACTTTCTGCAGATTTCTTCCGTTGAATCCAACCAAGTTAGTATGTTTGTGTCGTCTACGAACCCGATTGCTGTGGAATATTGGGTCTGGAGCTTCGGTAGCGGTGTGCTCGCAAAAAATAAAAATAGGATCGGGGAGAGAGATGAGCTGTAAAACGGAAAAGATATAAACTTGAGTATTTTTCAGATTGAAATGTCTCCTCATCAAAGGTTCTATCGTAGGTCTATATATACCTAAAATCATCATTACCATTCTCTCATCATATGATCTCATACTATCAATCTATCTTTCTACTCGCAGCTTCGTTTCAACACCTCATTAACCCTGAATATTATTCGGACAGCTTCCGAGTTATTATAACACTAATAGTGCGTCATACTTAATAAATGAGTTGAATTTTGCGAGGAGTTAAAGCCTCACAGTAGTTGTTGAGTATATATCGGTAGTCCCGAGAACATTGAAGTTTTATTGCGTAGCTAAGGTTTATATGACGTTTTACTATTTTTAAAGTAGGCGAACTTTTAAGCGAGTGACTTTGAGTAAGTCCTGCAATATTCGGTTAACATGAGCCCTGGGATATACCAATATGAGTGCAAATTTGCTCGCCTTTGAATGGGCTGAATGTAATTGAAGTGGTTCTATTCCCCAGAATTGACCTAATGTACTCGGTGATCCAGCCTGGAATTCCCTTCTCTTTGAGGTTGTGGATCAGTCTTTCGTAGGATACGATATCGAATGCCCCTGAGATGTCAAGGCTAAGAATGGATGCCACGCGTTTTTCATCTTTCCCCCAAATTTTGTGGATCTGCTCGGTTAAATGCTCGACTGCTGAGATCGTTGTCCTCTTGGGCCGAGCACCCATCTGTTCGTCGGGAAGAAGGTTGTGATGTTCAGCTGCTTGTGATATTCGGTTAGCCACCAACTTTTCAAGTAGTTTACTCATTGTGATTAGAAGAGCTATTGGTCGATATGCTTTGGGTGTATCGTATCTCGGCTTCTGTGGTTTTCTTAGAACAACGGTGGTTGACTCCTTGAACTTCTTGGGGTGGTATCCTTTGGAGAGGCATGCATTAAACAGTACTGCCAGTGGTTTACTTAGAGTGTTTTTACAGTACTTTAGAAAGCGATTTGGGATCTCGTCGGGTCCAGGAGCCTTATCGTTCGGCAACCTTTCGAGAGCTTCTTCGATCTCTAGTTGGTTGACTGTTCTGGGAATAGTCGATAGCTCTTCACGATAGATGGTTCCATCAATGTCATCAATATCCACGGTTACCGGAGGAGGGAAGAAATGTTCTGTCATAACCCTAGCCTAGTCTTGATCTTCGGAATGCAAGTTTCCCTCTGAGTCTCTAATTTCAGATAGTTGGGGTAGTCGCAGCTTTTCATCCACGTCCATTCTCACCCACTTGGCCAGCTTCCACATCTTTTTGGGTTCTTTTGAGGCCTCCGAAACCAGTGCTCTCTAACCGATGAGTTTGTCTTTTTTGATTCGGCTTTTCTTTCTATTAGTAGCTTGGTTGTACCTTACCCAGATCTCCTCGGTGTTTTGCTCAGTCCACTCCCTCCTGGCCATCCGAGCTTCGTTGAGCACCCTTGAGCATTCCTCTGTCCAGTACGGCTTGGCATCCTGAGATGGCCGAGCTTTAGGGATTGATTCTGCAGCCGTCTTTTGGATATCCGTGGTAATGTCTGTTACCCTTTGATCGATTTCTTCTATTGTTGACATATAGTTGTCTGTTGTTGCCAGCTTCTTCAGCTTATGTGCTAGTCTTTGGTTGACTAGTTCCCAGTTTGCCATTTTCCATTGCATTCGAGGTTCTGTTTCTGTAATTAGAGGTAGCGTTATTCGAAGCTCTGTTAGTATTGGGAGATGATCTGAGGACGATTCTGGCTCTTCCGATATGTTACAGATAGTGACCATTTTCCCTAGTTCTTTCGAGATGAACGTTAAATCTAGTGTACTCTGGCTGCCTCTATTCTTCCACGTGATGGTACCTCTAGGAAGTATTATCTCCATATTCCTCTCACCTAGAATTTCAATTAAGCTCTCGGCTACCCTTCGGACCCTCCCTAGATTGGGTAATGTAGATTAAAGTCTCCGACTAACATGTGATATCCTGTTTGCGCCAGGATTTGGGGTTTCCAGCGGAGTGTACCCAGTTCTTGGCTGCTGTGTGAGAGGGGAGGGGGGTTGAATATGTTATGTCTCCATCCGCCTCCGCTGGGGCTGTCTCTATTCTCCACTTGTCGATTGCGAGGTGCTTACTGACATAGATACAAGTTCTTCCTTTGGTGTCTCCTGGCATAACCAGATGATATGCCGGGTTTTTGACGGTAGTGTTGTCTGTGGGGTTACGCCATGGTTCTTGGATAGCTACTATATGGTGTTTCTCTGGATCTAGTTCACGAAGGACATGTTGCTGCACTCTGTCCTTGCTCCTGTTAATATTGTACTGTAGAATTTGCCAAGTTTGTTTGCCCTTGATGAAGGCATCTCGCAATCCGGTGCCCCGTTTACCTTCGCTAGGACGTCCCGTGTCATAGTCCGGATTCGTTTTGTGTGAATTGTGTTGACGTGTTGACCGTTGTCACCGTATTGGATTCGGACGGTACCGTAGTTGGGATACCTGGGCCTCGGCGGGCAATGATTTCCTCGTCTGCCCCCACTACTGGTGCCCCTACCATCACTGCCCTTCTTTCCGACTGCCTACAATCTACCAGTTTCCTTCGGGTCTCTCATCTGGTTTTCTGGAGCAGTATGCCTCCCAGTTGGTATCTATTCATAACCGCTTTTGCCTTGGCTGCTATTCTAACGGGACAGATTTGGTCCCAGGCCTTATGTTTTCTGGCACAATTACTGCAGCGAACGTCTCACATACCAGGGCAGATTCGAATGTTATGTTCGCCGGCACAGCTACTGCATATTGGAGCTGCTGAGCAGACTTTGGCAATGTGACCGTGCTTCTGGCAATAGAAACATTGTGTAAGTCGGAATCCCGAACGGAAAATTTCTGTTACTTCGAACTAACCATACTTGTAAGGGTCTTAAATCATAATATTTGTTCAACACTATAACCAGAGAGTCTATGTACAATAAAAGATCTTGAAGTGAAGATCTAAAAGAGGTGAGAAGTAATTCCCCTATTTATCTACTGAGTAAACTCTCGTCATCAGTTGATGATCGAGAGTTGAAATAAATATTTTTTCATGACGTCATCTTTAATTCTCTCCCATATTCTGACATTACATAAATCTCGATACAAATATAGATGTCTTCGTGGAGCTGTCGGCGTGCCCGTAATTCTTGTTAATACTCGTTAAATATAGTTACATCGGCATTTCCGCCAGCCTTGAGGGAAAATACGCTAGTGAGAGAAATAACCGATGTTATTAATTAACTGCAAGGTCTGATCCATGTTGAGAGAGTGTTTTAAACTTTACCCTTTTTGGCTTAGGCTTATACCTAAGGGAATTCTTTTATTGAGTCTCGATGTTACGGTTTAAGCGATATTCCCTGCTTAGGCGAGTACGTAAGAGAGAAGACAGTGATTAGTCATACAAAGAATAACAAGGGCAAGCGATGTAGAAGATGCGATCAACCACTATAATTAACTAACTAAGCTGACGATCACTACATACTGTGAATGTTGTTGGTTAAAGGGGTATAGTACAAGTGGAAGATGAATACAGATACATATAAGAGTTATAGCCCGCATAGATATACTTTTCTCTTTATTCTAGTTTAATCAATTAACTACATTTAACCAGCTTGGTTTCCGTAACAATTTAAACTAGAATCCATATTAATATAGGATTACTTCCATACTTGTTAATAAGTCCAATATTGTTTAAATAATACATCGACTTAGAGTGTAGAAGCTTACATTCAAGATCAAGAGAGTTTGTGAGAATCGATCTTGTTTATGAAGTGAATGCCAACATTTGCTCCACCTTCCTCTTTAAATAGCGAGTCAACTGGTTCATCAGGACAGGATAGCGAGTTCTCATATAAAACAGTTGAAGAATACGTCAGGGAAATAGACAAAATGGCCACAGACTTACCCGATGTAGAATACTCGGCATTGGGAATAACAGACCCCATAGCAATAGCGAATGAATCAAGATTGAGATGTGATGAGATGAGAAATATGCTCGAAGAAATGAGAATCAGAGAGAATGCCCGAATAGCGGAAGTCGACAGCATCCGTTCAGATATGAAAGAGTTGCTTTCTTTAATGCGGAGTAAAGTTGTAGAAGATAAAAGCCCGCCATTAACCCAAACTTCAAATCCTACTTTCACTCACGAATATCCAGAATCAAGCAGCGTTCAAAAGTTAAACCAATTAAATGGCCAGAAATGTACACTCATGAGGATCAAAGCCACTGGACAACAACCCATGGTATCTTAAAATATATCTATAAGAGAGATGTTCAGGAAAGGAAATTTCTTCATCCTGGAGATTTCTTTATGACTTTATTTAGTCATGCTGTAAGTGGCACAGCAAAGCTTATAATAAATGGCTAATTTCAAGAAATGACGGTAAAAGTTCAGACAGACGATGCGCTAGGACTTCTAATGGCCATGGATGACACCTTTCGAGACCGGAACGAGGAGCAAGCAGCAGCAGCTCTTTCTCACTCATGCCGACAATTTAGAGATGGAAGTTTGTCATTATTCCTTCCAAGATTTCAACAGCTACTTGCCCGTAGTCCAAGCTCGTCTGGAGACGAAAAAAATTAAACCTATCAATTGTGGAATTCTTTAAATCAAGTGACCCGGAATCATTTGATTGGTCGACCATTACCTAGCACTTTTCGAGAATTTATAGAATTTCTCTCTGCTACTGGATCACAAATAGAAGAAGTTGGCCTAGTTAAAACAAAAAAATATTTGATTGGAAAAGTTGGGACTTTTAACGATGGCACCCGAGGGGTTGCTGGAGGTAGGCTTCTGGGAGCAAATGTAGTCCCTACTCTACATAGCTCGCCAACAACCAATTTTTCTCATGAGAATGATGCGGATGGTGATATACGAATGACGGGCGTCAATAAGCTGCGTGCAAAATGGGTATCTCGTGATGAATTAGAAAGGCGTATGGCTGATGGAAGATGAAAGATGGAAGATGAAAGATGGAAGATGAAAGATGGAAGATGAAAGATGGAAGATGAAAGATGGAAGATGAAAGATGGAAGATGTATTCGTTGTGGTAAGAAAGGCCACCACATTTCTAAATGCCATATTTTACCTCCTCGTAAGGCTGGGATTAGTGTGAAAGCCACTGTCTTAGATAAAGACGAAATATTGCATGTAAACAAGGAGGGTAGTATTCAAGAGGAATTAAAAGACTATCCTCCGGACGAAGTCGTGGTCAGAGGCCAAAAAATGGAGTTTGCAAAGCAGAAGTGGAATTACATTCAGTTGATAAACAAGAAATAAAAAATATGAATGGCTCATCATTTACAATAGATGCTTTAATAAATGATATTTATTCAGTGCCCACATTGATTGATAATGGATGTGAATATTTCGCTGCCGTAAGTGACTTCATAATACGCAAAGCTAAACTACCAAGAATTAAGGTACCTTCAAGAAAACTCACCGAAGCTACTAACAACGATAATGGACAAAAATACTTCATATCAGAAATGACAAGACTGGGTTTAGATATAGATGGATATAAGAAAACAATTTACGCATACATAATACCAAGGTTATCGCATGATCTGATACTCGGCAAACCTTGGGTGGAGGAAGAAGATGTTGTTTACCATGCTAAAGAGCATTTTATCTATATTCGTGAAGCAGTTGTTGACGATGGACCCTTGCGAGTGTGGGAAAAGGGATATCAAGAAAATAACCACGTGGCCACACAAATAAAAGTGAATGTATCGAGCCTCTCAGCTGGAGTATTTCTTTCGACGTTAAGAAAAATACAAAAAAATTCACACACTAATAATACACAGTTGTTCTCTGTAACGCTTGCCGACAATCAGAATGCTTTAGCCCCCTCAAAGAAGTCAAGTGCAAATTTAGAAAGACTTCTGGAAGATTACAAAGAATTCTCTAGTCTCTTTAATAAGGAATTAACTGATAAGCTTCCACCCCACCGCTTTGGGTGTGATCATGAGATAAGAATTGAGCCCAGAAAAGAAATAATATGGGGGCCCTTGTATGGTATGTCAAGGGACGAGCTACTGGTGCTGAGGAAGACTTTAACGGATCTTCTCGACAAAATTATATTCGTGCTAGTAGCTCTCCGGCTGGAGCGCCAGTACTATTTGTACGTAAAACCTGGAGGGGGGCTACGATTCTGCGTCGACTATAGAGCTTTAAACGCTATATCAAGAGCCGATCGCTACCCACTGCCACTTATAAAAGAGACACTTGCTAGATTAAGTAAAGCCAAATGGTTCACTAAGCCAGATGTGCGTTCTGCGTTCCATAACCTATGCATCAAAGAAGGAGACGAATGGAAAACGGCCTTTCGAACGAGACTTGGCCTCTTTGAATGGCTAGTTATGCCTTTCGGACTAAGTGGAGCTCATGCCTCTTTCCAAAGGTTTATAAATGAAGCACTGCGTAATTACCTTGATGATTTCTGTTCGGCATATATTGATGATGTCTTAGTTTACACAAATGGAAAGCTCTCAGAGCATAAAACTCAAGTTAAGTTAGTACTAGCAAAATTGCAAAAGGCCGGTTTAGGTTTAGACATAAATAAATGTGAGTTTGGCGTTAAAAAGACCATGTATCTTGGGTTCATTATTTCAGCTGAAGGCGCAATACCTTCAATTAAAATGGACCCAGAGAAAATTAGAGCAATCTCAGATTGGGAGCCACCGACGACAACAAAGGGGCTGGGAGGATTTCTTGGCTTCGCGAACTTCTATAGAGGGTTCATTAATGATTACTCAAAGATTTGTGCTCCATTGACATCTCTGACTGGGAAAGGAACACCCTAGAAGTGGGTTTAAGAAAAAATAGAAGCTCTCAATACCTTGAAAGCGAAATTCATCGCAGAGCCTGCTCTCGCACAATGGGATCCTGACCGAGAGACTATGCTAGAAGCAGATGCATCTGGATTCGCATTAGGAGGCTGCTTGTTGCAAAAACAAGATGTCGGAGTCTAGAAGTGTCGGCATATAGTTCACTGTGACAAAGTTCATAATTATGTACCCGATAGCTAGCTCGTTATGAAATTATCTCTCAGGAACTTAAAGGCATGAATATTTCTAAAGATATGATCCTACAAATTTCTGTAAAAGCATTAAATGATACTGCTGGACCGGATGGAATCGTACCGACTCTCCTAGTATTCGGGACTTATCCATGAATGTCCGAATTAGACCCTCCAGCTGTGAAGGGGCGAATGAATTACGGTCAATGCACGCACACAATGCCACAAAGAAGAAATCTATATTTTCCTATACAGAACAAACTATCTATATAGCGATGGAACAGATACTAAATACTCTCCAGATTGCGTGCAAGGGAGTATGCGTTTGTTGAGATCTTAACCTTAATATTAGTCAGCCTATTCAACCTTAGTAAGGCTGGGCACAGCAACGTGCCTAGCTACGACCACGGGCACAGCCCCTAACACCAGCACCTAGTATCAGCCAAAGATCCTTGACCATCAGTAAGGCAATGAAAGAAGTTCGAAAGTTGAGGGCTTCACGTCAAGTAATAGAGGAATTACGGCAAAGAAATGGTCCTAGTACTGTTGAGCTTCACAAAATTCCAATACACTCGGATGTTCTAGTTTGGCGAGAAAATCTCAAGTGGACAGGACCTTTCAAACTCTTATTGATGGAAGGAGAAACTTGCAAAATCGAATTACCGAGTGGCCCTACATCTTTTAGATCAACATCAGTAAAACCATACTTTCACGATGTTATATCTGAATATAATAATAGTAAAGATAAATACAATAATGATAAAAATAACAACAATAATGATGATAGTAATAATGATTTAACGAATTATGACGAAGGTGAGTTTAAAATTAATAATGATATTAATGATAATGTTAATAAATCCCTACCTCAAAGTAGCACAAGGAGAAATCCCGTTCGAAGCCATCGTCTACCTAGCAGATATCAAAATAAGCACCAAATTTATCAATTTTCTTCAACTCGCTACACAATATACAGAACGTTGAGTTATTTCTAACCTTAATATTCAGGTATTCACATCGGTGTTTCGTGTATTTTCATGTATTACGAATCAGAGTGAATAAGTTCGGTTATTATGAGACATGTCGTTTCGCTCACGCGACAATGTTTATAATTGTATCAAGTTGCGTTCGCATTGAGAACGGATGGAGTTTTGGATTGTAATTATCCTAGTTTGAAAGAATGTTATGAGAATTTACGTATGGTAGATTCTCCTTTAGTTAGAGAAGAAGATATAGAAAAAGATATACAATATATGATATATGATACCAAATATTTTTCCTCATAAGTATAATACAATACAATCGACCCAAACTTTACCGCATCTCGACAAAAAGAGTTGGATGGACTTATGAAAAAGGGTGTGTTCGAAATATTTTCTATCAATGATTTACCAAAAGGCTCTCGAATATTCAACTCACGCTTCGTGGATAGCATTAAACACCCAGGAACAACGAAAGCATCTGAAAAGTCAAGGCTTGTAGTTCAAGCTTACAACGATGCTAGTAAACACACCGTCTTAACACAATCGCCCACCCTACAACGCCTTAAACAAAGAATCATTCTATTAATTGCCGCATCATTCAGAAAAAAATACAAATCTTTATTTACGTGATGTTTCCCAGGCTTATGTCCAATCAAGCACTGTATTAAATAGAAAATTTTTTGTACAATCACCAAAAGAACTTGGATTGTCAATTGGACTTGTATTGCAGGCTGTTAAGCCTTTGTACGGAATACCAGAAGCTGGGAATCACTGGTATAGTACATACCATAAACATCATATTAACCGACTAAAAATGACCATCTCTTCCTACGATTCCTGATTACTTTATAATAGCAATGATGATACTTTTGGTATTATTGGCTTGCAAACTGACGATACCTTATTCGTTGCAAACAAGCGCTTTGTCAAACTTGAGGAACAGAATATACTTCACGCTGGATTTGAAGCAAAAACATGTGAGATTTGCGATCCATATTTTCAAGCTCTTGGTCGATAGCCTTGCTCCATTCCTTTGCTCTAGGTCCTGATAATGCAGTATCAATAAAACTTCGATTATTATTCAAGGTAGCAAGTACCTGTTTCCTTAAAAGGAAAGGAGTTTTCATGAACGCGAATATCACGCCTTACAATTATTCTTTTTGTCTCAGGATTGAGAATCAAATGACCATCATTAAATTCTATGCCGACATATATACCTCCATGAGCTTTTGATTTGAGTTTACATTTTTAAGGTTCAAGGCAGAAAGTGCGACAACCAAAGGGATGGAGATTTTTAATTTTTTGGTAATTTTTGAAAGACTGCAAAATATGAGGATTGTGGAGCTATAGAATTGGGAGTAACATTGAGAATGTTTATTGCTGCTGTTAAGATAATTGGCCATAACCTTAATTGAAGACCTGATTGTAAATATAGTGAACGCATTTTCTTAGTCACGGTACGCACATTTCTCTCAATGATTCCATTTTGCTCTGGTGCATGTGAAGATGATCTATGCCATTCGATTCCACGTGAAAGTAGATCTTCTTGAAATTCGGAATTTGAAAATTCTGTGCCAGAGTTGGTATGGAGATGTTTTGGAACCACATTAAATTTTATTTTCAAATTTTCAAGAAGATATTTAATTTGAGAAGTAAAAGTTTTCTTTGAATACAATGGCCACGCCTATTTCCAAGATGTAAACTCATCAATGGCAAGCAAAAACCATGTTACATTAGGAACTGACGTGTCAGAAGTTACTGCCGATAAGGACTTTTGCCCCCTACTAGATCAATATAAATGACTTCGCCAAATGATGAGGCGGTGCGAATAGAACCAAGTCCTTTACATTTAGTGATTTTGGATTTTGTGTATATCTCACATTCGATAGGAATTTTACATCCATTAATTCCAGCAAGAGCTGGAGTTGATTCTTGGGCTTTCAGTCTAGGGTGACCAAGTATGCTATGCCGATCACGTTTTACAGAATTTAAATTAGGTGGTTCTGCATTTGGAGCAGGTGGTTTGCCAATAAGTCTAACGTTTATACGATAGAATATTGAATAGATTGAGCCATCAGTATGAATAAGTTCAATATCTCAGTAATTTGGTGGCCTTCTTATTGAGAACCCTTGTTTTTCTAATTGTAAAGTGGATAGGATTCGAAAGTCTTGGCCTGGCAAATGTATAGGACCTTTTAATATTTCTGTTTTATGAACTATAAATGGGAAGATGAGATTACCACAGCCAGCAGTGATTACTTGACCTTCACCAGCGACACAAACAGTTTGAATGGAACTAGAATAAGAGGAAAAATCGTTTAAGTTACCAGATACATGGAAATCTGCAGCGGTATCAAGCTGAAAATCAGAACTATCTTTGCTTCTATTGACAGATAAGACTTTATTTTTATTTTCAGACTCTGCTACTTTTTGAGAATTTTGTTTGGCTATTTTCTTTTTCTTCCCGCAGTCTTTTTCCACGTGTCCGTTTATACCACAATAATTGCATTTTATTGAAGTATTCTGAGAATTTGAATTCTTTGCTCTAATAGGTCTAGACGTCCAACTGAGACATTCAGAGATCATTTCTGCAAAGGCCAAATCCCTACATCTGTTAGAAAGCTCAGGTTGCAAGTTAGTAATATGAAAGAAAAATAAATATTTCATTTGATATTCGACATCTGCAGTGATCGAAGTATGCCCTTTGAGGTCTTGAAACCGTTTTTGGTACTCTTTCATGAAATCTTGAACAGACATGTTCTTCGGGGGTTCAAAACTCCAGAAGCAGTGCGTAATAGTCATAAGAATTGTTTATCTGCTTGCAAAAGAGACATTTGATATGGTTGTAAGAATGGTACGGGCAGAATCGCGAGGCGCGATTTTGATATGAGGAGCAGAATCTTTCAGCTTTGCCGTCTACCATGATAACCACAGCATTAAGGCTTTGTTTCTTGGTGGCTTGGGGAGAAAAACTGCCGATGTATCGGTCAACGACATCAAATGTCGGACAGATTCGAACCAGTGATACCAATTACTATGCTTTAATGATGGAAGAGGAACAATTTGCTCGATATTTTTCAAATTTTCTAAAAGGGTATATATCTCTGTCTTTTTGGTTGATTCTTTGATTGAACTTTTAACATCATCTGCCGGAGCGACAAGAATGCCACTAATGAAAGTTTTTTCGGGCAAACTTTCGGTTGAAGTTGCCTCCGAGAAGAGCTTTATGAGTTGTATGAAGAGGACATGTCATTGAGTGTGTGCGTTGCTGCGAAATTTTGAGGACGTGAAGACAGGAGTACGATAATTGAGTGTCGTAAAAATTATAACGGATACTGTAATTGCAGTAGAAGTGACTAACGGGCCATAAGCTAATGCGTAAAAAGCATGACGCATTATTTGAGAATTCTATCAAACTATATATGTAAATATAAATCACTTGATTATAATTACAGATACAAGGCTGTAATATTAAATGTCATGTGATTACAAGGCTACCGCCTTACAAATATCTCAAAATGGTCCAGAATTGGGAAAAGTTGGGGAAGGGGGGGTGTGCAAATGCAATTATCTAGCACTTAAACTATGATAATATTCCATCCAGAAGTTGAAAAGAAATTAAGGATAATTTAGTGGTAACTCTACTCCGATTCCATGACTGAAATATTGAGTATTTACTTCAAGATATTATCATCATCAACTAAAAAGTTGTATCTAATAACAAATTTTAAATCATTAACCTTCTTAACCCTTCTGTTCCACCTAGTACTCTTCGGCCACTTACTGCACATCTTCCTTTTCCACTGTCCCACTTTCCCTGTTTTCCCTTCATGAATTCAATTTGTTTATCATGATTACCTTCCAACCAGTGATGAATGCATGTGTAGCAAAACACAAATCCAGTTTGACATGCTGTCGCTGTCGTAATTTCTTCTTGACAAATTGGACAAGAATTTTCATTCTGACTCATAGGAATAGTAAAGACTGGAAGAAACGACGTTGAAGCAATGGGATTTTCACTCGCTTGGGGTTTTTCAATTTTTGAATCTTCCCTAGCATCGGTACCATGCGTCTTCTCCTCAGATAGCGCATCATCAGAGGTTATCACAGAAGGCTCTTCAATAACTGGTGGCGAAAGATCAATTCCCTCAGCAGCTTTTTTGGATAACTGTCGTGAGAAATCTGATGCATGCCACCACTCCAGAAATTTCAATGCAAAGATACTTGTAGGAAGTAGCGCCTTAAAGCCATCAAGTATTCGATCTCTGTAAAATCTATTATTAGCGTCATTTTTGGAATCTTTTGTTGCCGCAATAGCCTGATAGTCTGCCTCGGACAATCTTCGTATCCTAGTCCCAATTAGCCAAAGAAGCGGTGAATGATAATTACTGTTGCCATAGAGATAAGAGATATTAAATAGTAGGATAGAAAAGTAATAAGTAGCATTGAAGCTTGGATAAAATCTTCGTAGTAATAATCGATAGTAATGTGTAAATTTTTGTCTGAGCGTAGGATTCACTGGCATACGTGTGTAGTTCGCACCAAGTAATGCTCTTTGGTTATTGATCTCGTAGCTTTCGTCGAGTTTACGTTTCAAGTAAGGCAGACCGACCATCACAGCGACATTTTTCCAAATATCAATGTTTTTTAATGCAAGCGCTTCTCGTACATGAGATGGCGCTGCAATTCTCGTTCGCGGTATTTCGCCTACAATGGGTACTTTCTCACGTTTGAGACCATAGAAGTTTTCAGTGAATCCGCCTCCATAGATCTTGATGTGATGGTATTCAATGAAGACCATCAATAAAGCGTATAATTCATCAAAAGAATTCAGAATGCGTAGTAGGTAACGCGGATGTCTGTGGGTCGCGATGGTAAGAAGAAATCGAAGAGTTGGCGGTAAGAGAGAGGATAACTGAGCTTCGGAGATGATCTCGAAGAGCGATGGTTTATGACTATCGAATTTCGATCGAAGTGAAGGTATAAACTCCATGATTATCTGCAATCATATTTTCTGTGATGTTGGTTGAGTGTAAGCGATGTGAAGCAAATATTGAATATAAGAATACATGACTTAATTACTAAATATTCTACCAACTCCATGCAAGGGCATTAAAAATTGAATTCATATGGTAGTGGATCCTCACCTTCGCAACTAATATGGTTATTTCGCAATAAGTTCAATTATTCTATGAAGCAAATCAATAGCCTTACACATTACAATTAATTTAATTCTATTAATGTCGCTGAACACGGGTTAATTGGCATAACTTTATGAATATCCCCAAATCCACTGCTACTACCTCTTGGGCGGCAAAAGCAGGCATTGTGCTTTTAATAGGTGGTTTTGATAATACAGCTAGGTTAAAAGATATCTATGAAGCGGCTGCTACCTTTCTGACCCCTGTCATTTCAACCTCAGTCTCTCGAGTATTATACAGATACGACTTCTTTTATAGAGATACTAATTGAGCTGTTCCCTATGCAAAATCCTCTTACTCGAATAGTTCGTCTTCTGCTGTCACTCTAACTTTTAGTTATGTTTTGGGATTTTTAGATTTCTTTATGGTATTAGATCGTTGTTAAAAGCGCTGATGTTCAATAGCGTACTTCTTTCCTGTCTCATTATTTATGTAACAGATCAAGTAATAGAAGCAATGGGCTTTCAGTTAAGTGATGGTAATTTAATAATCTAATTATGGTTTATAAAACTATATACTCGCCAAGTATTTATGTTTCTATCGGAGGTATCTCTAGTCACGACCATTAGAAGTTCATTCCGTCGAGTATCTTCGAGAATGTTCCGTTAGTTTCTACATAGGTATCTAAGCTATACTATCTTTGGCTGCCTTCTTTGGCTGCCTTACTACCATAAGGCCGCGAAGAAGATTCCAAGATGTTCCATAGTTTTGAACCTCCTCGAATCTTTAACAATTCTGAGGCATACGCTAGAAAGCGTATGCTACAGGTTTTAATCGGCTAATTAGCCGTTACAATTTAGGGCAATTTTTTGGACAATATAATGTTACGTGTTACTGGAATATGACAAGACCTAATGAGACATCCAAGAAACTAGTCTTGAACTGCATAAGGACGTTCTAATGAGTATCAATACTTGATTCATTATTTGTAGACTTGACAAGAACACGTAATTTTTTGACGCAAGTTGGTGAGGATATCCGGCCTAGTTGACCCTCAGTAGAACGCTTTTGAGCTAGGAGGATGTTGGAAACATTCCGTTGATGGAGTTTCCAGTTTACAATTATCTTCGAATCTGGGATTATACTTGAAGCTATATAGATCTTCTGGTAGGTCAAGTAGAAAACGTCAAATCAAGTAATCTTATTGATAAATGATCGATCTTCGGTTTGCCTAATTAGCTCGTTAGACATTTCACTACAGCGAGTAGCTAATGAAACAAAAGCAACAGCGCTAGGAGCTTGTAGTTGGTAATTAAAGTAGAACATTTAAAACGCTGAGGAGATCCGATCTAAAGCATTAGTGATAAATTTGAGGGTAAGTTGGATACCACATCTAAGAATAGACAATTCTAAGAACTGCCTGCTTTTGCGACCGTCTACTTATCAAAGAGGTTGTAAAGCCAGTCTTCACCAAGAACATTGAAAGTCCTACTATCATCAGCGTTAAAGCATGCAGGCTCAAGGGTGTTGAAAAGTCCACCGTACAATAGGTCACTTTGGCGCATGACATAGCGAGAGCACTGGTTCTTGCCAGGTCATATCTGACACCAATGCTAAACGATATTCACAAGACTTAATGGCTTAGGGGGCAAAACACTACCGCATAATAAATAACAAACCCCTCTCCCTAAGCTGAAATTGAGATCTTGTTGTACCATTCCAGTTGAAGTGGCGGCTCGGAGTCGACCGATTATTTAGTTGATCTCTAACTAAATCAGTCGTAGAAACTAATATGCATGAAATAAGAGCCTCAGAAGCTATATGCATTTGAGTGATATCGATGTAGTTATGGTTATTTCTACATCTTCATTTGATATTGCGCGTGCATAAAGACGACATTTATGACCTTCTCACCACCTCTCATATTCACTATTACACTACAAAATAAACATGGAAAACTCACCACTTACAATGGTTTGTGAATTTTTTGTAAAATTATAAGACTTACTTATGAAACGCAGGCACACAACTATGCAAAGGCGGCGTCAGCCGCCACACAAGCTTCTGATATGGACCTCGCGATCAGTCAACATACTCTAGCAGCCAGCGAGTTCTCTAAAGCAGCTAAAAGTACTGTTAGTTTGGAAGCAACTAGAACTTTGCGTTTGCTAGAACGCCATCATCAGCGGCTATCACAACTGATTCGCCCTACTTCAGAGAGTAACACATCAAATTGTGTGGATCTAGAAAATCAGAAAGCTGTCACAAAACAATCAAACACCCCATTAGTTGTTGCTGGCCTCCGCAGTACAAAATCTGATTTGGCAGCTCGTTCACCATCGCCGCTTCGAACGCATCAAGCTCTTCGACAATCACACAGACCCCCTCCTCGAGACCTAAGCTCCTCTATCGCTAGTAACCTTGCTACGGCAAGGGGTATACGTGCCAACTATACTAAACAATCCCACTCGCCATCTACTTCCAAAAGCCAAAGCTCAGCTAGTTTTGAAGCATTATCTCGTCGAGATGGGAGAAAATCCAGTGTTCCAACGATTTCTGAATATCCAAGTTCAATTTATACCCCCTCGATCATTAGTTCGAGGAAAAATGAAGTTAATCCAGAAACTACAGCATTAGTTCAAAATCCAAGTAAGGATGAAGGATTTTCACGCTTCTATTCCACTTTTGAAAATATTGTTTCAAAACTTACAGCACCACTTGCATTCGCCGGTCTCCCGTTATCAATTGATGAATCATCACTTACAATTGACTCTTCAAATATGAAGCTTCCTGGAAACAGATTATCATCTAAAGAACGAGCTCCTACAGAAGAATTAGATTTAACAAAATATTTCTCTCGTGCAGCGCTGCGTGCCTCTACCCGAGAAGAATATGGAGTAAGTGACTCATTCTATGTGGTTCCAATAACAGGACATACTGTCTCTTATGCTCACATTCTTTCCTTTGACCAAAAGGAAAAGAGACGAATGGCAGTATCAAGAATATCTGATAATCCAGATGTCATTACAGATCTCAATGATGACGAGGATTTTGTGGACGCAAGAGAAACACCTATGCCCCTCAATACTTCTATTCGGCGAGAGACTAGTAAAGAATTAAGCCCTCGTGAAAAGGATAATAAAATAGAAGAATTAACCATGGAAAATGCGTCATTGAAAACTGCCATTGATAAACTTTCCAAGCGCCTTCATACTTTCGAGATTTCTGCTCAATACAATAGCATGGCACTTGCAGAAAGTATGCGTATCATGCGGGATTTTAGTCCAGCTAGGAAAGAAGTAGACAAAGGAACTGAAAGTGAAATCTACCGAGATGATCAATCCCTTCGACAACGAGTACGGGAACTTGAAGAAATTCTGCGAGTAAGACATAGAGAAAACGATCACCTAAAAAAAGATAATGAAAAACTTATGGGTATCGTAACAAGGTATAGAGAACGATGGGAAAAGTTAAAAGAAGGAGCTAAGTCTAGAAGGGAAGGGAAAGATGGAGGCACAATTGAAACTTAGAACATTTTGATGTTATGAGAATTACTATTTCAAAAAGTGTTTCAGAGTTTCTAAACCATCAGTTTCAAGATTTAACTGATCTTATTCATACACATACTTGCAAACCTATCCTTCTCTTCATTTGCCTCTTGGCAGTGAATTAGTACATCTCGAGAAAGAAAAAATATTTTTTTTTTTTTCTTTCAGGTGTCAAAAAAAAATAATAAAAAAATAAAAAAAATAAGAACATCTCCCCTAAGATACTCTAGAAGTCGGAGATTCTAGTGAAAATTAGACGGAGACAGGGTTACTTGCCTGACTAGCCAGAGTTTTTTAAATTGAAGAGATATAGAGTTCACTCTTAAATCACCAAAGATACTTCAAATCGATTTTAAAAAAGTCATACTCTATCATGAGAGAAAGAGAGAGAGGAGGTCGTTAGCTTCAAATCTTTCAAAGACATTAGTCTGATTCTACCATAATACTCTCCGTTGAAGTATAAATATGGAAGATAATAAATAGCATAAATTGACAAATTTACGTTCAAAAAGCAATCTCACTGGCGATCTTGCCTGGAGATAGACAAATGATTTCATCTATCAATTAGTTAGGAGGACTGACTTTGTTAAGCGATAAAATAAATCCGATTCAGGCTTCATTTTATAGTGACACAGAGTCAAAACTCTACATATAGAAACTTCCTGTAAGGAATCACTTAACATACATTTTTTCTTATGTAAGCTAATTAGTACCTGTGATATATACATGGAACAGTTCTCCATATAATACTTAAACTAAACCTTTAAACAGAAACCTTAATGAAGCGATATGAGAATAACTTATATTGAATTAGATTACAATCGCATTCGTTGATTTATCGCACGTCAGCCTTAAAGATAACAAATAATTTATTAGCCGCACACATACTTATCATTAACTCCATCGAGTGGTTTATTGGGATGGCTCATGGTATAAAGATGCCATTCTAATTCAATTGATGTTACTAGTTAGTATATTTGATGGATCTGCCTTTCATCCATGACACACGACAGTTCTGTTTCTGTATTGATAAATGGATGACTCTTCAATTAGAGAGATCATCAGGGATCGTACTCTATATTGCTAGAATTATTTAATGAGAGGTAGTTTCCCTAATTAATACTCTTCATATTTGAGTAATTGTTTACTTGCATATACTGTAATTCGTTAAGCTGTTAACAACACGGAACGTTATACAACCTAGAGATAGCAGCTATTTAGATGTGTTTAATATCGTATAGATATGATACGTGGTGATTGATAAGAATTTTAAAAAGAAAGATAACTTTCATGTCTAACTACTCGAGAGCAACTACAACGCTTTACAAACAATATACACATACATACATCATTGACTACAATATGCTAAAGTCTTTTGTGGCACAATGTGGAAACAATGACATAGATTCTATAGCAGTTTCATGCTAATGACATATTTCGAACTAGTTAGAACGAGTGCTAAAGTGAGGAAGTTATGTTATTATTGTTAGTGCTGAAACATATCACTTAAACGTGGTAACTATCTAGCCTATCCAATCTTAACTTGGGCAAACAGTCCAGACGGCTTATCTACCACTCAACTCAAAGTATGTACTAGTAAGATATGCATTTCTTGAAGTAATTTTGAGTTAGAAACTAGCAAATCTGTGTAATATATAATATCAGATGCATTACTATACTACTATTTATATAAGATCGGGTGCTATGGGGTTTCAGAGCTTTTTCAGGAGGCTCGATTGTGAGTAGCGCTGATAATCTAAAGTGGGCTGAGTTTCTAGAGAATGTAGGAATAAAAAAGAGTGTTGAAAAATAAACAGGAAAAGATATTAATATAAGTTCCTGGTCTGTTTGAATTTGATATTCATTCAGACTCTAGAATAATGAAGAGTACAAGACAGGAAGCTAATGATCGAACGGGTCCTATGCCCTTCATAAACAGTCTCTAATCTTGACAGTACAATCTCTAGTAACTTTTAAGAAGAAAGGTAAAAATATAACTCTCTACCTAGACTAAAAGTCTAGCAGGTAAATCGAATGAGCTAGCTACATCCAGTTCGATAGGACTAAACTTTAGAATTGCTTTGTGCCAAAAATGAAGATTAATGGCTATTTTTCTTGTGAGAGTTTATCTTAGATTTGTCGAATGGCGTTAGTTAAATTAAAATAAAACAAAGAGTGTTGAATGGAAATGTCGGGTTTATCCAAATTTGGTTCCAACAGCATGAATCAAAAAGAGAAGCTATTCGCAGTGATCGAGATGAGTAGGGTCGGCGGGATTAATTTTACCATGAGCATATCCCGACCCTAAATAAATGCAACTCGCATATACATATGCAAGCAGGCAGGGGTAAGATGTCGATCAAATGTAACATTAGAAAGTAAGTAGGTGAGAAATGCAATCAGTGGGGGGTAATCAGTCTTGAATTTCTGAAAAGTTATAAACGAAATACGTATAATACCCCAGTATCATCATATCATTGGAAAAAATTTGAAAATTGAAATATATATAATTATTTTATCTTAAGATCGAGATTTAGTAAAGCTTTTGTCATTATAATATACGAAGAAAAGTGAACGTTATGGAGAAAACAAAAAGCAATGATTTTTCTGCTCGCAGAATCAAGATAGAAAAGCTAATTTCTGTTGAGAAACAACTTTTTACTTCCTAAAAATTAGATATTAAAGTATAAAAATGAATGCGACAGCTTTATTAATCAAAAATAATTAAAATTTGACAAAGATATAGTGATGAGAATGTAAACGTCTTGTGAAGTTGATGAGTTTAATGGGGAATTTGATTATAAATCAAATTAATATTCTGACTCGTATGAAGAGTCACTAATTACTTTCCTTGTTCGATTACTAATGAAAATCTAGTATTCACTAGCCTCACATGGCACTTGATCATAGTTACGTTGGTTACAGGTTACCACTCGTTGAGAGTCAAGATTCGAATATTTCTACCGAATTGAAAGTAAATGCTTTAATGTAACCCATTACAATTACTGAGCAAAAATTAGAGAAATAAATAGCTTCACTCTAGAAGGATTTGAGCCTTCTTCAGTCAATGATCGATTATAAGTAAGTCGTAGATTTGAAATTACCAAAGAGGACCGAGTAAAAATCCAAACTGCTTTGTATCTGGGAGTGCCGGTGGCGAAAATTGCGGAGCGGTTTGGATTTACTTAGCGGCAAATTTATCATATCCGAAGTCATTGTTTGGAGTTTGGTAGGAAGAGGTGCGGAAAAAAAACCAGCAGTGTCAGAAGAAAAGGCACAGGAATTGGTGAACTGGCTACATAGCAATCCACAATATCGGCACGCACCCTTCCGCATGATATCAAATCTCGGCCCTGAAATAGTTCTCAACCAATTCAGAAAGAAAGCGTTTCAAACTACGTTAAAAAGGCAAGGAAATGGACGGAGAGTATCGATAGAAAAGGGGATTCTCAGATAAGCTGATACATAAGCAAAGGAATTTGGAGTTTGCAATGAGCGCTTTTTATTGGTTGCCTCAGATACTATCAGAGCAAATGTTTTCTCATGAGGTTTGGGCTCATGGATGAGCAAATAGCTGGAGGTTAGTGAAGGCTCTTGTAGAGGGCGACAGGCAGGAAATACTTTTAGATCGATTTCGTCCCGAGTGCTCAACTACCAAGTATGGGAAACTTCCAGCTTGGATGTTTCATGGAATCATACACAACGGAAGAAAAGCATTAGGGACGTTTTGGGAAAAAGAGTATGGGACAATGAATCTAGCTAAGCACGATGCGTACATTTTTTCGCTAGTACAAAGACTGGCTCAGTACAAGCGATCACAAGGAATGGACACCTGGTTTCAACACGACAACGCATCGTGCCATCGATTTGGGCTTACTCAGGACTACTTAAGTCGTCGTGAAATTAAGACAATCGATTGGCCTTATTTTTCAGATTTGAATTTGATTGAGCATGTTTGGACTAAGATGAAGAGATATATTCAAGACCATTACTCTCTCACGGGTTACGATCCAAGGAGGGTAGGAAATGATGAACTTCTTCGGATCATACAGGAGGCCTGGGATGCAGCACCTGATGAATTTATTGCTGATTTATATGCATCTTGGCGAGATCGTTGCAGGGCCGTAATTGATGCCAGAGGAGGCCCAACCAAGTACTAGCTTGTACCTCTGCCTGTCGTTCTTTTTTTTAATGTATGTAGTCATGATTTCTGGGCTTCATTCTTTCAATACTTTTGTATTATTTCGTTTCTGGCTTTTTTAATCTTAATTCTTCTTCATCTTTCTTTTGTGTTTCATGTAATTATTATTTAATGTTTTCTGTTTTCTGTTTTCTATTTATCATTTGTTTCCAGCTATTATTTTATTTTTGTTTTCCTTGTATAGCAACATGCTCCGGTGTATATGAGAATTCCTTTTTCCTGGACATTCCTCGCCTATCCCCTTTTCAATTTCGACCGGTTGCTAGTTCTGTATGCGTCAGATGGCTACGAAGCATTAATTGGGAAAAGCTGTTTCTGTGCGTTATTCAAACATGGCTCTCTAACTCACCAAATTAAATAAGAGTGTAATTTTCTATAAGATATTGAAACTTGCAAAATTTAATATGAGAAATGTAAGTACACAAAGACGAGTCTTTCATCTAATAATAAAATCAACAATTTATATCAATCTTTATTACTTGATAATAGATCAAGAGAATGCAATACTGCAATAGATAAGTGTAGATCCTAAACCTCGCAACTAGTAATGTAACAGAATTCTCTTATGCTTCTTAACTACACTTCGTGATATTGACTGCGCCAACTTTGAATCCAAATCGAGAATCTCATCTTAATGTTTAAGCCGACGGTATTTCAGCGGAGCTAAATAATATTGATCTAACACAGACTCCATCCTTCAAAGCGTTCTCGAGCCAGTATATCTACAATATTATGATTGCTAGCGACGGAAGTACGTTATTTCTGATTTGAAAGTGAAATGAATTTAATGAAAAAATACAATAGATTAACATTAAACTCGTCCAAAAGGTAATTGTCGGATTTTTTCCATGTCTCTGAAATTAACAGAAGTGGCAGAGATCATGAACGGCTTTTTTTCCCATCAAAGGAAACATTTTGCTCTGAAATCAAACGTCGAAGATGTTGGACATCATCTTGCATTGGATACGACTTTTAGCCCTGTCAAATTTCTTGTCTGGATCAGAAAAGTCTGCGTTAGATGTTAGATTTTTGAAAGTTGAAAATTTATTTTGCGTCAAAATAACGTTTTTGACTTGTTGATCCTATGGACAATCCATGTCTAGCAAGACTTCCGGATGTGAAAAAAGAAAGTTATGAAATAATCGTACATAAGAAGTATTACTTTAGCGCAGAAATATCCCAGTAAAGATCTGTATAACCCTAGCTAGCGTAGCTCTAATCCTTGTTTTTTTGTTCAGGCCAATCTGCAGGGTAAAAATCTATGCGAATTACATTTTTTTAGGGTCGGAATTGTACTTGGACTTAGTAAATCTGTGTAGTTTTAGTATAATTAATGGAAAATGTTAAATCCTTACCCTATTTTCGTCATTTCCTCACCCCACCTGATCTGCACTGGTGCTTCCTCCCATGTAGGTAAATTTTTTCCCTTCCAAAGATTCTGTGAAAACATGAAATATACGTCAACAGATATACTTGTCAAAAAACCTAATGATGCAGGTTGGTCATACATACGCATTGCTAAAATCTCGGTATAAATAGAGGTCAAGTCAGATACGCGGCTAAAGTCTCAACTTTGAAGTTAGGAGATCCCCTGGCAGATCAATAGTCCTCTCCTCAAGGATATCGACGAAGCTGAATTGTTCATATTATTGACCCCCGAAAGTTGTCAGATGTCATGGCTTGTACTTTCGCATGGTTTCATTAGGCACTTGGTGGCCAGTGAAAGTATTCTAAAAAAAAGAACTCCTGAAGAGAAGTTCTGCTTGACATCCAGCACTTGAGAAGCCGCTTCTATCCAGAGCTAAAAAACAGAAGCACTTAGCTTGGATAGAGATATACAAAGACTGGACCTTACATGATAGGATATCTATACTACGGTCGGATGAATCCTGGGAGGAAGACATCAAAGGAGGCTGGAGTATATCTGACTTAGGATAAAGCAAATGTGATTGAGGATCTTGAGGCTATAATATCCGAATCGGTTGCTTAAGATCAGCTATCTGATGGTTGCAGGGGAGTCCTATAGCCTTCTTAAAGACCCCTATGTTCCATTAGGTTTCTCACTTCTAAGTATCCCTTGATACTGATCAAATACCTTCGATATTGTGTGCGAATGTGCTGCAGTTTTGATTTAGGGTAACACTGGAACACAATGTTTGTTAGCAACAACATTCTTAGTTGGATATGAGTAATCTTTGGCGCCAGTCTTCAAGTTAATTTTGTTACAAAAGCTCAATGGAATTTACTACAAAGAAAAATCACCAGTTGAGTGCCCTAATTGTGCTTTTAGAGCTCTGTGAGCACTCTTTGCGTATTGTGTGGTTTCATTCCCTAAGTGAAGTGCTTGATTAGTGTAGCACTTCAGAAAGCTGTGCGCTCAGGGTTGAAGCCATGTGTCTTGTACATCTTTCAGGATTCTAGAATAACTATCTTGTAAGCCCCCCTAGTGTTATGGTCTTAGCCCTTGTATAATTAGCTGGGATGTTCCTGTAGCCCTGCTTGCTAGGATTAGACGCGACGCGGCATATTAAATGAGTGCTAACCGTAAGCGAGAATAGCTATTACGCCTAAAGGGAAAAGGGGTATATTCGATCCTTAAATTCTCAAGTACTTAATAGAATAGACAACCATCTTGGTTAAATCCTTGTAGAAAATAAGAGACAATTTTGCGACATCAGTTTTGTGAAATAACATTTGCCATTGTCCTTTCACATATTATTTTCTACCTCCTTAAATATACAATTCAAGGACGCTATAATTAATTGCGCAAGTAAATAAATTAAAGAAAAAAATTCTTTGATAAATATTTATATTAAATATCTACGACGCATTACAGCGTATCAGATTTCACGAGCAAAGATATATACTTAAATAAATTGATAAAACGACGTCCGTTGGGCGCAGTTGAAATTTTGCGTTCCTAGCTCTCCATCGAATTCAATCACCTCTGGATATCTTTCTTTCTACAGTATAATTGAAGGCCCCCTTCAACATGTCATCGACAGATATTCCTGGATCAGCTTCTCAGGGTATGATGGGTCTGCAACGAGCTCAAAGCCAGTGGCCATCTTGGAATGGGAGCCCTACTTCTTTCGACTTTTTCATGTTGTGACTAAAAATTAGAGCACAAGATGAAGTAAAAGCCTTGGCCTCTGACGAAATGATCTGTCTAAATATGATAGAAGCTATACCAGATGTAAAAAAGCAAAGACAATTTCCATGATTTCGAAGGAGAGAGATAGATAATGACTACGACTGGCAAGACTTGCATAACTATATGTTTAAATCATTTGGAGAAAGAAGAAATGACTTAGCAGCAGCACAAGTTCTCGCAAGGATGAGACAGGGAAGACAACAATACTTCCGTGACTTTATAAAAGATTTTGAGCACCAGTTAGCTTTGGCGGAGGGAGAGAATTGGCCATCCTCTTCCAAATTATCACATTTATCCACGGCTATAAATAAATCGCTAGAAGATGCACTAGTGTATGTTGATCTTTCTCTTGATTATGAAGAGTGGATTGCAAATGTGGAGAGGACGGCAAGAAAACTGGAAAATTTAGGAAGATATAGACCAGTAAATTCAAAATTTACAGAGACCTAACTCACCAACGATGCTTTTATAGCAAAGCCAGTGATTACCCAAGAGGAAAAAACACGTGGACTTGATTATGATGGGGATACTATAACGGAGGGAAATTCACTGGCTTTAATGAATGTCGAGCTGCGAAAGATCGGTCGTAGACTAGAAAGCCTTGAAAATAGCGGAAGACAATCACTAGCTAGACTCTCTAAGCCAATTGCTCCCTGGCGCCCGAAAAGTGAATTTTACAGGCTAATTGAAAATGGATTATGCACGCGGTGTGCCAAGTCAGGACACTAAAGTCGACAATGTCCATCGTTCAGAGGGCCTAAAAGGCAAGAAGAGCTAGGGGTTAATACGGCATTTGTTCCTGTTAAAGAATTTTCGGGAGACGAAGAAGCCTGAGTAAAGACGCGCTCGGGCCAAATAACGAGGTTGTATTGGATTATTCAGATAGTGACTTTCAATTAAAAAATAGATTGTGTGGACCACCATAATTGAAAATTCATTTTATACTAAATCATCAGTAGACACTGGCTGTAAGTTATTCAGTGTTTAATGAAAACCTCATGCGCAAAAAAAACCTTAATGTGACATAGATTTCCCCTCGCCCTTTAAGATTAGCAAATGGTCAACTAGCAGCTGAAATTCGCTATGTTGTCAACGCGTTTGTAAGGAATCAAATTCCTGACTCAATCATTTACACCTAAATATTTCATTACTCAGCCTTAGTGTCTAATCTGGTGACTGATACCTTTA
>QVIK01000569.1:0-34119 GCA_003957845.1 Oidium heveae
CCTCCTCGTTCACGCCCGCTATTTACAAAAGAGAAGAAAGGAAAGACAAATGAAATAGTTTTAGGAATGTACAGAGCACTTCTCATACTCCATCATCCCGCCATGCATAGTGCAATAGCATCTTAAAAACAACATCACTCCCATGCATCCAGCAATGGGCAGTGTACAAAAATCACACAAAAATTTCGTTACTTTTCTAACAGAATCCTTCAATTTCCCTTCCCAGCATCTCTTCAACTCTCTCACGGGTCGTCTTTTTCATTAAGAACCCGAGGGTCCTCTCAGCTTTTCTTCCCTTGTTTCCTCCATCTACCAGCAATTCAATCAACCCCTAGATAATTCTATTAAATTATTTCAGCAGATATCAAGGGTAGATTTATAGATACCCCCCGGGGTACCTCATAAATCCGAGCTTAGTCAGCTCAGAAAGACCTACCCCACGAACCGCAGTATAATGGGCGTAGCATTGTCTGCACACCACAATTTGAAGACAAAAATTTAACTGAAGATTTTTTGAATAGTTCAAGCCATAAACTAAGGAATCAAAGTCATTTATTTTCAATAAATATCCGTTAGAGTGAAAGCTGTAGGCGATAAGCTTAAAGAGTCACAAGAAATCCGTGAATACGATCAGATAAAAACATGGTTACAAAGCTAGGAATAGTAAATTTTTAAAAATTGTCAATTCAATTATTAACGTTATTATTAACAACTGAATAAATTAAAGAAGTTGAATTTATTTCTGAAATAGTTGAGGCTTGTGACTTCAATTGACAATTGCGACTCATAGCATGATCTTTCTGATGATATGAAGAGCAAATAGGAGCTCTTCTTTCTGGAAACTCTTCCCATCTATCCGTTCCAGCCCCACGGATTGATGAAAGGCAATGAAAAGCAAAAGTAATCGTTTATCATCTGTTTTCTCAATCTTGAAATGGGCATTGTTATCGGTTAAATGTTTTATCATAGCATCATTTTCAGATTGGCCATACATCTGCTCTCCTTTAAATGAGGCATTTAAATTATAGAAATCGTCTGATTGCTATGGCGTCGAAACTATATGACGAAGGTATGTATTCAACTATCTCGGTTTAATACTTGGCTATTGATAAAACCCTAATTTTGAACAATTAAGTTTCTCTCATCAACATTGTATAAATATCGAGCTTGATCTACCTCAACTTGTGCAAGTGTTCAGTGGTCCGGATAGCTACTGATCAATTGACTTGGAGAGTGGTTATGTGTGCTATGTTCAGACCCGCATAGATGTCGCAGCTCCCAGAGGTTGTCTAAACGTTAAATAGCTATTACAGAAAACAACCAGCCTGTCATACGACTAGATTTACTGCATTTTCTTTTCTTTGAACTATTCCGTGGATGCTCTGCGGGTGGTGCTTTTCCAGCACGGTCGCAACTATAGATAGCTCTTATACGCTCACTATTCCTTATCTTTCTTTATCTTTCTATCCTAAATGTATAGCGATATTTTATTGCCCAGGCTTGTATTGAGATTTATAGCTCTTTTCTTGAGCTAAATACGGCTTCTGGAGGAAGCGGCATGGATGTCGAAGAGGAAGGAGACATCACAAACGAGGAGCTAGGAAGTTCTGAAAGTAATAGTATAGTGCTTGAGACGAAGACAATGATTAACTATTAATTGTAATGAATTCTATTCGGCAGAAATTGTAATAAATAAAGCTATTGGTTAAAAAATTGGAATATTTTATCTTTTAAAAGTTAACTAAACACTCAGTGGAATGTCAGTATATATTGGCCACACCCATTTGAAGAAAATACATAAGCTTTCTTGATATCGTTACCTAGGTAACAGGCAAATCCAGACAAATAATACGCCTATGAGTTGCTCAAGTTGAAAAAGTGAAAGTCATAATAGGGCAATAGGGGTGGTAAGTGGGGGTGAGTCTTTCTAGCTGACTAAGCTCGGATTTATGATGTACCCCTGGGGGTTAGTCATATAATTACCCGAGCTTAGATATCAAGTGCAAAAATTACTAAGCAAGGTTTGTTTTGATAATGATGACAATGGTAGGGTAGATGGTAGACAGGCTGAGTGAAGTGCAACTGATGCCTGAGAATCCAGGCCAATAAATTGGAATTTTTCTTGGTTTCAAAACTAGTGGGGATTAATACTTAAGCGAGATTTAGCGCTATGTCAAACAAATCCGTGCTAGTAGGGTATTATCCCATTTTCGTTAACAATTAGATCATTTTAAGATGTATGTGTAAGAAATATATATGCATAGTTTTTTACGCCAATTATCAGAGTATTATTATTAATTCGTTGATTTTACAACAATTTATGCATTTAAATTAACTTGGGTCGACAGGGCAATTCCATTGGAGGTGAATCCCTGTCTATCGAAATAGCGCCAGGGCTGAGTAGGGATCCTTTACAAGTGATTTTACGATAATTTCCTCAGGAGAGCGTTGGACTGATTTGGGCGACCTGAGTTATATATTCAGTTGAGAGTCGGAGTCGCAAGGATAATTCAAGCTGAAACGGCTATCTTAAAACTAGCTCCTATAAATTTCTTGAAATAAATTATAACTCGATTATAGTGTGGTAAGTAGTAACCTTGTCGAACCGTTACCTGTCAAACTTGCATGAATTAATAAATTAATTGGACGCAGTAGAAATGAACTTCAAAAATTTTGAGCGGTGATTGGCACAAATAAGACTTGGACCAATCAAAACTGAGATTCATTGTAATTTAGCAGTACTGGACAAAATCAAATTATCTCCAATAATCCCATTATTTCCTGTGATTCAGTCGCCAAGAGCTTTAATTGCGATGGCGTATTATCATGAATTATCTCATATGCCTCCTTCGCTGATTGTCCTCACACACACACACACACACACTCTCTCTCTCTCTCCCTCACTCTCACTCTTTGTCTCCCTTCCTCTCTCTCATGGAATGTCTTTCCCTTCGAAATCTTAATCCTTATTCATTCTACGCATTCAACCTAATCCACCCACCGCTTCACTCCTTCAGCGGGCAGTCATTTCCTTAACAATCATAATTTTATACATAGATTACAAGCAGACTTTTCCAACGTAATAATAGTCAATACGTAATAAAATTCCAACCAAAAGTCATCTTGAAATCGCGAAATTGAGAGTACTTATCATCATGAAAGCCATAAACCTAATATTTGTGATAGCACTTGTGACCAACGCAAGTGCAGAAATCCGATATGACACCCGCGATAGACTTAAACTAATGCACTTGAGACGAAATATGCCCTTGATGACTGCATCTACAGGATCAACTTGCGGCTGTACCACCATTTATTCGACCTCAACCGGCGAAGGTGTTCGTATGTTGAAAATCTCGTTTCTAATTGTGTAAAATAGTTGCTGATTCTCATAGTCTTATTTACTCCTACACCATCAACTTCCACAAAGCTTATTGCTGAGCCGACTCCAGAGTTTACTCCTATTATTGAAAGCACATGCCCACCTCCATCTACAGCAACCATAGCTGTCACCGAGACAACAGAAATAAATAATACTCCAGGCCCAACTATGACTCTAGGACCAAGCCCGGTTCCAGACCCAGTCCCAGCTGATTCTATCGAGCCCGAAATTGTTCATAGTTCTGATAATCCTGAATCGCCAGTGATAACGATTCCCGGCTTACATTTGCCATCCCCTCCCAGCCCTACTCCTGAAAGTCAGGTACCCGAAGCGCCAAATAGAGACTCACTTGGTTCTAAAAATGGGATGTGGGCTATCACATTTTCCCTTTTTAATGACGACGGAAAGTGTAAAAGTGCTACCACTGTTTGGGCTGAGGTCAACATGATACGTGTCGCTGGATTTAAGTCTATTCGTGTGTATGGCACAGAGTGTGATGGGATTGAGAATATTAGTACGGCAACTAGTTTTCACGGTATGAAACTCATTATCGGCGTTTTTATCGGTGAAACTGGCTGCTCTGGTGCTAAGGAGCAGGTTAACCATATTGTGAAATGGGGTAGATGGGATCTGGTAGAACTTGTTGTGATCGGTAATGAGGCCCTATTCAGTGGTCATGCTTCACCCGATGAATTAGCTAACTTCATTACCTCGACCAAAACTATTCTTCGATCTGCTGGTTACAATGGACCTTGTACTACAGCTGAGCCTTTAAATATATGGGAGAGCAATTCAGGCACCCTGTGCGATGCTGTTGATGTTGTAGGCTGTAATATTCATCCATTTTTTAACCCTGAGGTTGATGCTAGTCATGCTGGTCAATTTGTCAAGAGCCAACTCGAAATTGTCGAGAAGATTTGTCCAGGTAAACGAGGAATTAATCTCGAGTGTGGGTGGCCTTCAGCTGGTGAATGTAATGGGAAAGCCTGTCCAGGAGTATATGAGCAAGAGACCGCTGTTTCCAGTATCCAAACGTTTGCTGGTAACGCGTCGGTCATGTTTACATTTTCAAATGATAAATGGAAGAGCCCAGGCGCATTTCATGTAGAGCAAAGCTTTGGATTAATCAAGCTCCTTACAAGCCATTAGGCAACTCTTATCATATTATTATTATTTTTTTCTCATTTGATGTATCTTTGCAGAAATAGAAGTTGAGATCTCAATTTTGTTGTTCATAGGGGAGCTTATGGATGGAAAACATAGGTATTGGGTACGGAGACCTTTCTCGAGTGTGCACTGTAATGAGTAGAGTCGTAATAACTGTGCATAATGTATTATATTCATTCCTACTATATTCCCCAAGTTCATCGGTATGTTTGACGATAAATAAGACAATCCCACAAGTAAGTATAGAGCGTGATTGCGTGTAAATTATGTGACATTGAGATGATGTATTTTGAATTTATACAGATACCAATAGGTATGGCTTTACTTCGTCTCTCACAGGTCTGTAATACGTATGTCTGGATGAAAAGATTCTAGAAAATTTAGATGGAGGTCTGTTATCTCTGCAGTTGACTTGAGATCTTGCAAAATGATAATTAAATTCAAGAATATCCTTGATGTTAATGTCTTTTGCATATCTTATATTGGAAGTCAATATCTCGACCACAGTTACTGCATTTCGTTAGGCTCGAAGGAGAATTCTACGAGTGACAAGACATCGCATCTCTTGTTTAAACCTGCTTCAACATAATGCGATCTTCTGTTGACAACCAAAAATTTGATATTCTCACGCACAGCTTTTATGTACACACTAATTGAATACAACTAAAATTTCAATCTCTTGCCGGTCGCAAAATCGCGAATGGCAACATCTAAGATATAGGCTTATCTTTGGCAGGTAACGGAAAATAATTCCTATTTCCCACAAATATCTATTGGATCAATAAAAGCTGTTCGCTTAGGATTAAACTGAGTATCTACGTCTACGAGACGCTTGACGAAAGAATAATTTTAATATTACTCTAACTAAATCTAATGTATATTGCTGGAACAAACCATAATCCAATCTAAAGAGGAATTGTTCAAACTAACATCAAAACAACTACTGAATGAATCATACACACAAGTAACAATATTCAACAACAAAGAACTCTGATATGGATGTTCCAGCGCCACCTACGGGCATGCGCCCAACTCCCCCTCTCCCTCCACACCACTCAACCTTACCTTCATCAGCAAATACGACTACAATGCACAGTCTCAAAGACCCACTTTAATTCTAGTTCCTCCATCAAAAAGAGCTACACAAAAATTTGTCGAAAAAGTGACACAATTGACGGAAGAAGATTCTGATCAAATCTATGTACCTATCTCAAGAAATACGTGAGATTATTGAACAACGACATCGCTGAGAGAGCGCTTCGAATGTACGACTATCTAATTGCACAAGTGTGATTTGCAACATTGAAAGCACCCTTCTTGTTTACAGGGATGGCGTAGAAAAAGAAGAGGCTGATTTAAAATGAAATTATCTACAACAAGCGATTGCACGTTTAGCTACTTCAGATAATGCCACTAAATCACCTCCAATTCCACACTAGACAAAACCACCAAAAAACAGAAGGCTTTGTTAAGGGAAAGGATGTAAACAAAAATAAAGCGTCAGATGTCTCTCTCACGACTTCAATAAGTCAAAAAGGGTCTCAGTTTCGCAAGAATATACCAGTGTATCATTATGACTTAAATAAAGTACAACAAAACTCGTGGGTTATACTTGCTTAAAATAGCCACAAGAAATCGCGGACTCTGCATTCTGTACCGAATTCTATCACCAAAATCACAATTTCTCAACACTGTCTATCCGTCCGGCCCCCAAACAATATTAGGAATTCCAGAAATGCCAAAAAGAGTAAATTTGAAAAGACCGACTCAGGCATTTCGTTCGACTTTCCCCAGAACTCGAGTGGCATAATCTTTCTCTAGCGGGTATTTGTGAATGATCGTAAAACGGATCTTCGTCTCCCCGGCTTCCATAGGTCTCATCAAATCTGTACGCACAGGATTTTCGCTAGTTACAAAACACGTAAGACACAACACGCTGGGATGAGGATATTTGCTGTATCTATGAATAACATTACCAAAGCACTTGAACTCAAAAAGAAACAGACACCACAGGAAATTGAGGATAATTTACATAAAGAAATTCGAAGTAAAGCCTGCTATTTTACTGAAGTTGAAAACCATGAATTAGCGCCCCATAGATATGGGATTGACACAAAAATCGAGCTGACCACAAATAATAAATGTAGAGAAAAGGAAATCCTGTTTGGACCTTTATACGATATGTCACGGGAAGAGTTAATAGTCTTGCGAAAAACATTGACAGACCATCTGGACAGGAATAGGATTACAGTAAGTTCTTCACCAGGTGGAGCTCCAAGGAATTTCAAAAGTAGTGCGTCAATTTTGCCGAAACTGTGACGTTTGCGGCCGTAGCTATGTTTGGACAGAGGCACGAAAAGGTTTATTTCATCCATTACCAAAACCAGATAGGCACTACAGTGAAATATCCATAGATGTCATGACATAATTACCTGCCAAAAATAAGGAGGATCCAAGATATATGATGGTGGTTGTTGGTCAATTGACGGGAAGCGTAGAAATAGAAGCTATGACCACAATGAAAGCTGAAGACTGTGCACAGGTTTTTATAAACCTACATGTAAGACATCATGGATTTATGACCCACATTACTTTAGGTAGGGGGACAAACTGGGTAGGTGACTTCTGGGAAGAACTTTGTAGACAAACTAGAATGACACAATGCTTATCAACAGCTTTCCACGCCCAGACAGATAGGGCAACCGAAAGAATGAATCAAGAGATCCTGGCTTACTAAAGACCATTCATTACTTGTACACATTTCAACTGGAAGGATTTATTGGCCTGTGCGATGTTAGTGATAAATAATCGCACTTCAACGAAATTAGGCATGAATTCATTTTATGCGCAACATGGCTATAATGTCGAACCAATTGAAACCAAGCAATCTGTAACTAAAGCTTTTGAGCCTTCGAAACGAGCTACAAATTTTGTTAAAAGACTTGTCAAAGCACAGGAGCTTGCATACGCATCTATGGCTTCGGCCCAAGAAAGAATGAAGCATAACACAAGTAAAAATCGAAAAATTCAGAAAATTCAAAGCTAGAAGTTTGAGTGTGTGGTTAAATTAAAAGAATATTCAAACGCCCCAACTATCATTGAAGCTTTCGTGGTTAAATGCAAGGTACCAAGTAACAAAGGTTATAGATTCAAGTTCAGTCAAATTGAATACATCAACGGGTATCTTGCCACGTTTCCATGTCGACTTGTTAAAAAGGGCAGCTACGGACCCATAACCATCAAAGATCATAGACGATGAACTACCTAAATCTCTACCACAAGCTGGTAAGGAAGAAGAAAATAAAAGTACAAAACCAGAACAATACCTTGATAGAGTTCTTCGAGCGGAAACTAAAAGAATTAGCAAAGGTCATAAGATATATGTTCTAGTATAGTGGAAAGGTTTTGAGGAGTCCACGTGGGAAAGAAGGAGAGAAATAAATGACACAGTGGCACTAGAAATTTTTGAAGAAAGATATGACAAAAAGGACGATGTGGGCGAGAGTGTAGGGGCAATATTAAAATAAAGGAAGTATGTAAAACGAGAACTTCTAAATGACAAAAAAAAAACCGGAAAAAAGGGGGGTGGTGATCGGATCCGGAGTTATCAGGCTATTCAAGTCTTGTATTGATTATGTAAATTATTCGCTCTGTAGGAGAGCTTATTTATTTACTTCCATTCTGTAAACAACCTTTTCTCCTTTGATAGAATATAAACACATTTTTGACCTACGTTGCGGACAGCCAATATCGACGAACCTATTGTAGTGGATCGACCATGCACACCCAAGATGCATGCATCGTTGCAAGGCGGTGCAGTAATTTTGAGGGGCCTCATCGGTCTGATAGTCGTAAATGCCTCACACGCCCAGCACGCAATAGCGCTCCTACAAAAGAATAATTAAAAATCTATCGTCAGGCCTCTAATCGCAGATTTCGAGCAGCAGTCAGGGCAGTTCCAGGTAAAGAAAAGGCATCGGAAATGGAGACAGCGATTGAAAATACAGAAAAAATCAATATTGCACTGGAAGAGAGTGATATGACTATATTATCCGTTCCTGAAAGTCTAGAAGCGGAGGAAGGAGTAATAAATACGATTGATAATTTTCAACGAGAATCAGTCGAAAGCTCGGCTGATTCCTCGATGCAATTATGAATAACGGTCAATATAGTCGCCAACCTTAACCTCAACCACACACTCTTATATTTATGTCGATATCTTGCTGATTCAAGAACCTGGGTGGTCGGAGCGTACGAAATCACACCCGTTTTTTGATCGCCATATACATTATGTTACTACTGACATTAGTCCCAGAGCTGTCACCTATACATGGAAAGACTCATCAAAAATAGATGCCATTCCACAGTTTCTATCTTCGCAAATGATGAGAAACTATTGCTGGGTTTTGATTATTGGCATAATATTTATCAATGTGTATAATGCACCGCACAATCAAACTGCGGTACAACCATTACTAGACTGGTTTCCGCCAATTAAGTCAGTTGCTATTGCAGATTTCAATTCTGTCCACTGGGCCAAGCAACCCAGTGCTACAATATCATATGGACAAGGCGAGGAAATTGAAAGGTGAGTTGAGGACCATCACATGGCATGTTTAATCGTGGGGAAACCTTTACACCGGGCTGGGAATAATCTAGACCTAGTATAGACCAATATAGATGATGTCAATTCTCGTGTAGAGCGCGGGGAATGTGTAACCAGCGATCATTATCCAACATGTGTGTCGGTACCTTGCCACACTCAGCCGACGACGATATTAAAAGGTCAATTACGGGCCCCCTAAATATAAGTTAGGCTACTTAACTCATGTTGTTTCTCATTAGCTCCCTCCTATTTCTGCCCCCAGTTCCATAGAAGAGTCAGGAAACTTTGCACAGGACCTCTGTAGAATATTGAAAGAAGCAATAAAGGAAGTGGATAAAAGACTGAGTCGATGAAAAGGTAACTCTGCTCCTTGGTGGACTCAGGTCGCATACTTCAATTTCAAAGAGGCAGACACAAGCTCTGAACGATCAGAAAAAATTAAAATATTCGGGGCCACGGTTGCCTCAGCAAAAAGAAAGTACTGGAAAAAATATGTTGAGTCTATAGCCTCTTCCTCTGACGTCTTCCGACTCATGAGATGAGCTTCACCTAAACACTCTGGAGTCCCTCCACCGCTAATACATCAAGAAAGAAATATATCGAACCAAGAGGAACGTACGATGATATTATGAGATAGTCTCCTGGCACGACACCAAATGTTACGGCTTGTAAGCTGAGTGGTTCCCTGTAGCCTGCGATATTCAACGCAGGCATTAGACCAGGGTAGATTTAAATGCACCCAGAAATTTCCAGAAATTCTTAGAATATTCTACATAGCGACTATGCCGAAAAACACAGAAGTTATTAGAATATTCTGGTATATTGTTAGTCGGCCTCAAGAGGACATAGGGGGACATCATTTGAATTAATAGACATATGTATATAATACTTTACTTCTCTTAGATAGAAACCTCATAGTTGAAATAGAATACCATCTCATATCTAAAATTTCTCATGCTTTATCTTTCAGATTTGTAACACCAAGCTACGGATGATCTACCCCCTTGCACGCTGTTAGGTAGTGACCACATTTAATGGATAGAAGAGGTAACAGAAACCGGAGTGCGAACGTTTACAATAGGATACGGTAACAGTTTTTCAGGAGGCGATGGGAGCTCAGTAGAGCTTCTTACATCATACTGGAATTGTGTTAGTCCTCAAGTAATATATTTATTTCGGGAATGTTACCAATTCGGATACCACCCTTCTTATTTTAAATTAGTAGAAGTCATATTCTTACCTAAAAAAGATGGAGGCCTTACTACAGTAAAAGCGTAGAGACCCATTGCTTTATTATCCTGTCTTGGAAAGGGCTTAGAAAGGCTAGTCATAAAGAGAATTTCTCACCTCGCAATCATATCAGACAAAGTTGGTCAACAGAAATTTGGAACCCTTCCGAAAAGTTCGGCAACCGACCTTGTCAATTATCTAGTACATGATATTGAAGAAAATCACTGTCAAAAGTGGACGACTACGTTCGTAAAGTTAGATGTACAAGGTGCATTTGATACGGTCCTGCACAATCGGTTGCTGCGGAGGATGCAAGCATAAGGATGGCCAACTTCAGCTCTCAAGTGGACCTACTCCTTTCTAAAAGACTAGAGAGTAAAAGTTTGTTATTTGGATGGCATGACAAGCCCCGAAAAGCTAGTCTAAGGGGGTCCCTCAAGATTCTCCAGAATCTCCTCTACTTTTCCTTTTATATTTGGCCGAATCAATGGGAAGTACTGATTCTCGGGGCCTTTTTAGCTACGCTGATGACATTGTCATCCTAGGAATTGGTTTAAACATAACAAACTCGGAAGCTCCTGCATAAAGAGAAATAATCTGCTTGATTGGGCGAATTCGAGTGCTGTCTCTTTTGACTTAACAAAAGCTAAGGTAATTCAATTTCCAGGACGTGTTCGAGAAAACCCCGTGGAAATTACACTTGATGGCGTTAGGTTTGAACCAGTCGATCATACGAGATGACTAAGAATACATATAGATTCCAAGCTATTTTTTAGACATCATGTGGAGACACGGTATAGTAAAGCTCTAAGGATTCCCAAGCACATGCGCAGAATAAACGCAGTCTTAAAAGGTGCTGCTTTAAAACCTCTGGTAATAGCAGTTGATGCATGCGTTGTTTCGGTGGCGAGTTTTGGGTCGGAGGTGTGATGGCCAGGTCTAAAACTTCCGACTACACACAGTTTTTTAACTCCTACTACTACGCATCATTAAGGTCTCATTGATAAATTAGTTCACCTAGCATTGAGAGCTGTTATTCCAGTATGGAAAACTGCACCACTAGCAATCTTCGACAGGGAAAGTGGAATTCCACCAACTAGAATTCTTTTGGAAAATAAACGGTTGCGACATGCTGCAAAGTTGTTCTCTCTGGATGATAGATATCCTATGCACAGCCGTGCAAGCGCTTGTTCTAGTGTTGGAACACTCAAGTACGAGTTAAAATCAAGAGTATCTAGGCGACCTTAAGCTCACAGGACATGTTTACAACGGACATACCACCAGCTTCCAGCCACTGAGTGCATGGAGACATTAATAGCTCCCACCTATCCTATAGAACAGAAGAATAAAGTAGTTGGTGTAGAGGACCATAACTTATGGAATAGAACATTATTTCATGCAGATATTTATGCTTATTCGGATGGATCATTTGAGGGACATGGGTACTCAGCCTGAGGCTTTCTACTTCAACGCGAAGGGCGAAATTTTAAAAAAGGTAGAGGCATTATGCATGGTGATGATGTGTATGATGCTGAGATATATGGGGCGCTCGAAGCATTACAAGCAGCCGTCCATGCAAAGCAAAGAGGCCAAATGATCTTCCTACTATTTGGACAACTAAGAAGCAATTGGAGCACTTCAAACGAGTAAAAATACCTCCTCATTGAGATTATCCCATTCCTTTAGTGAAATTGCACGGAAAGTCAATGCTGAATTTCGATGGGTACCTAATCACTTAAAAATCAGGGGAAATGAAGAAGTAGATGTAGAAGCCCGCTCTGCACTATAAATACTTCCTTCACGAGACGTTGCGCCCCGTATTATAAAATTAGCCTTTGCCTACTGTCCGATGCACCAGCGTCAACAAGATATGCTAGATGAATGGTGGTCCAAAGCTTGCCCGGCTCGATACAAGGATCTGGATCTTCAGATGCGCCGCAGAAAACCTCCAGAACTAGCTCTACCTCGAAGGCTCCTACACGGACTTTTGGCAGCAAGATCAGAACATAGAGATTTTATTGCGTATCACTGACGCTTCAAACATGAGGATGCTAACTTGAACCACGTCTGTGTACAGGAAACTTCGCCTACACTGTAACAGCTCGGAATCGAATAAACTTATTGAACTATCTCTAAGTGAATATCCCAAATCACCGAGCTGAGAAATAAATTAAATAATGATTTTGATTAAGAAGCAAGAAACAAGATCCAAGAAGACGATAGACTGAGAGATAAAAGATAAGATACCAAAGAATATATTTTTGCGAATATATAAAGGTGATAATACAAAATTGAGAAGCTGGAGAATTCTCGTAAGTGGCAACTCCAGCTTCTTCATATCTAACAAATATTATAATACAATTAACAATAAAATCCTAGGCATTCAAAATATCTACACCACTAAATGTTTGTTTCTCCAGCTTCCATCGTTCTATGCATCCAGTTGTTTGTACAATGTGGTCAGCAAGATCAGTATTTGTCATAGAGCTAACCTCGCTTCGAATCTTAGACCACGTCTTTGGCAGCGACTGACGAATGTGTTGACATAGAATATCCCCAGTTTGAGGACCAACAATAAGGTCACCTTGTAGGGAAATAAATGATTTGCAGATCTGACCCCCAAAATTTAGGGCCGTTTCATTAGTACTTAGAATTAGACGGGCGAAATTGGTAATTGAGGAGCCCAAGGCGTTGTGCTTAAACAAAATTGTCAAAATGATGTGCACTGTTCCTGCCCAGTCAAAGAGATCCCTGATAATACTTCTTCCTGTACTCAAAAAGTTATCATCCATCTCAAGAGTTACCCGAACTGGCCATGTCGCATACGGCAGCATTGACTGGATCATAATGATCTGCATCTTGTGCACTTTACAAAGAATGTCATCGTTTGCAAATTTTAGTTGTAGATCTTGATGAAAAGTACTTTTGCTTCAACTGGAGGCATCTCGTAGCGGGGCATTCGGGTTCTCAGCTTCACCACGAGAAAAGAAATCCGGAAAATATCGCTTAATTGTAGTTTCAAAGTCTCGCATTGAAGTAATTTTTGGTGACACATCAGATAGATCTATGCCCTTGGTCGGAATCGGAGGAGCGTCCAGAAATTGGGTTTTCGTCATAGTAGGTTTGCGGTGTTAATGGCGGTTGGGAAATTTTAGGTTGTGTCGGCGGTTCTTTTTTGGGGGGACTTCCTTGGTTAGTCATATTGGGTTCAACAACAATCAGGTTAATTAGCCCTTTAGCTTCAGAATTACATGTAGAGGGGGGTTTCATGCCCGTTGGCAGCATAATTGAATATGTAGAAGGGTTTTGAGTAGCCATGGCTGTAGTCATATTGGTGATTAGGTCTAGGAGTAGTGAAAGCTGGTCGGTAGAATTCGTCGAGGCATTTTTAATTTCAAGCTTAAGGCCGTCAAATTTCTCACTGATTTCCTCTTCATTTGCTTTAATCCCTTTTCTTAGCTCCTTTGAAGTTTCTTAACTCAAACTTATTTGTTTTGCCTTAAGTTTATTCAATAATTTTTCCAACTCTAGGTTTGTTATTCCCACCGTTTTGATAAGTCGATTTAAATCTCATTTCTTGACTTTGACTATTAATTTTTAAGAACAATATTATTATGGAGTCTCAACAATAATAATTATTATTGTGCTTTAAAGTTCCAAGTATTGTCACGGTGTCTGTGAGCCCCCAACTACGATAGGTAGAGCTTTGAGAATTTGTGATAAGATTTATTTGTTGTTTTTTTCTTCACTGAATCTTTAAAATGGAATGCACCGCAGGCAGTGTACTCCACGTTGCGGAGACCAAGGCCGTGAGGCGCTGGCATATGAGATTCCTGTTCGCACATGTATATTACCCAAGCTCGAACATAAATATACTAGCTGACCGATAATAAACTGAGCTAAGCTAAATTACGCTCAAATAATAAAGATTAGTGGCGTATCCACAACGGAGGAAATATGTTTAGTTGATCAATTATATCAGATTGAGAAATGATACAAAAACTAAAATTCCGAGGCAATAATATCCGTTATAATATAACCATTCAACTCAGCACTAGTGCTGTAGTAGTAGAACAATATTATCGGTTCAACCATCACTATCACTTCCGATTGTCCATAATTCATTCAGCCCCCAGTAGCGCAATATGCCAAGCCTTAACCATCTCCTAAAGTTTGATTATCCGACCAATAGAGAAAGGTTGGCTTTTTAGTTTCCGAGGATGATGACTGAATTTGTACTGATTATGAACAATGTGTAATTTTTGATTTAGACAAATGGCAAATCTGGGCTCATAACCACTTGAAAGAGTTTGAGCGTAGCTTTCAATAACGAATAGAGATCAAAATTTTAGGCAAACCTACCGGAGATTGGAGTGAACAATATATATTTATTCTGATTTATGTCGTGTGTCTATTTATATTTACAAGTATATGGAATTCTACAGTATTCTATGTTATTCTATATACGTCATATTTATCACGTGAATATTAACAGCTACAAAGCCATTTTTAGCGGATATTAAGCAATTCCTCAAATCACGAAAACGCATCTGGATATCATCGATACAAAAAAATTTATCACTAAAGATTATGGCTAAGAATGTAGTACTGCTTAAGGACTGATGCGGCGTAGAGATATGTTCAAAGCATAAATCAAGGGGAAATTGCAAAAGAAGAAGTAAAAATAACATCTTCTTGCAATTTGCGATCTTTCAGTCGCAACTAGTTGAGCTCCACTTTGTGGAGTTGACAATCAGTTACCATGTACCGGTAATACAGTAGCACACATTCAGAAGAAATATAAATTTTCAACATTCTGTAATAGTGCAGCGCCAGAGAAAGTTTTTACGTGTCTCTGGATTCAATACTCACGATTAAGATCGTATAATCGACAATATGATACTAGAAACAATCGTTGACCTTAAGCCTCAAGAGTCCGTGTCATGTAGTGGTATCGAATCTATTGTGTCAATAATATGATAGAACCTAGCTTCGCGGTAATTTTATGTAAAAAATAGGAAATTGAAGCTCATCCAATGAGTAAACTTTCTAACTTTTGTACTTTTGTACTTTTTTTTTTCTAATTTTAGTAAAAATCTCATCAACTAATGATTTTCAGACGTCTAAAGACATGACTTATTTTTATCTCTCTGTTTATGTGTCAATATGCTTGTGTGCAATGTTGGACAACAGCTAATGCACAGCTTTTGGACTCATAGTAGATGTTGGTGTATGTACAATTATTGGATTAGTATTCTAGATCCAATATCTTTTGATCAGCTTAGAAAAGACGAATGACGATTCGATTCTGAGACTGGTATAAGAAATTAATTAGCTCAGGAAGCAACATGTTGTGAGAGAAGGATCGCGCTTGGTCGTGATGAGAGTTACAGGGATCACGTCTAGAGCTGACTGTGACCGTGGCCGTGGAGTCGGTACGAGTAATAAGGCAATCACAGCCGTTTATATCTCCCCTGAAAACATGGCATTATTAAGGTATTTCCCTGTCTAAAAATGACAAGCATGTCAATTTCTGCTGGTGTGTTTGTTCCGAACATCTTTTTGATCTGTCAAATTCTCTACCGGCGTTGGACCCAGACGCTCGTCATCCCGTCAACTCCGCAACTCCCTTTCATAAATGAAGGGATTAAGAAAGTGGTACATGGTGCTGTTAGCCGGCCCGGCTACTTGTAATGATTACCCCACGGGGTGGTTGGTTGGTTGGTTTCTGTCATTTTTTTATAACCAGCACTAATTAGCATTCCTGAGTGGTTACTGACAGGCAGACATATCACGATGATTATTGATAGAAGTATCTATATTGTGTATTTCCTGTAATTGGCTCAAATAACTACTATTTGCATGGCTAATTATCGTGATCTTTTGAATTTTGATCGCCTTTTTTTGGTGAAATGACCAAATTTTTCTCTTAAACAAGTACAATGATCAAGGGACCGGACTTTTTTGTTCTCCAGATTTCCGTTACGTTGTAAGGCTACCTTGCAAGAAATAAGGTTCAGTTGGTGTCTTGTTGGTTTCCTTGACAGGTCAGTTTATTTGGGTCCAATATTGATTCAGATATTCTTGATGGCCGATCAAATATAGTGATCTTTATATCATTTAAAAAAATGTTTTAATATATTTGCATATTTTACTTTTTAACTCGATATTTGGCCCGTACAACAACAATCGTCGCATAGAAAGTAGAAAGATGTAAAGTAGAATTTATGTAAACTTGGAGCCTCCTGAAAATCATCACTTTATCAGTGTATTTAAAGTTTACATCATTACAAATTAATTCATTGTGACCAACCAGATTATTGAAAATAACTGTATATTCTTTGTCTTTGAATTTCAGTTTCTTTAAGCGAAAAGTGTCATTCAAGAGAAGTGGCTGCCTTAATCAAGATTTATTTTCTTTATTTACAGTAACCAATATATATATAGCTTCACCAAAGCATATTCAGAGGTTTGCATTATTCTAAAAATTAGTTCTTTAAAATTATAAATAAACCAGACGTGCATATTTACCAAATGTATGTAAATTTAATTAATAATAATGGTGATGATGATGTAGCATCAAAAATCTTTGATAAACCTTAAATTTCTATTTGATTTTGGTCGTACAACTCATTCTGGAAAAGTTTTTTCAATTTTGATTTCCACATCCCATATCATGTTTATCAGAAATACTTTTTAAAGCCAAGCATAATATGCCACTTATCAAATTCGAATGAGCATTTGAGTCGAATTACAATATACTTTAAAAGCTAATAAAGCAATTTGTAGTTAGAGAGGTGCGACTATATATTAAGAACTCACTTTACTAAGCATTCTATTGGTGACGTTTGGAAAGCCTGAAAGAATTATCCTTTATAAAATTTTCTCGATTTACGACAATTATAGCTTCTTTATGAGGTAATTTATGATCTTCATCGTAGTTTTGCATCAAATGCTTGGTGAGCTTCTAGGCCTCGCTTGTTCAGGGAAAGGCGGCGGTTATCCATCAAAAAGCAACGCAGAATGATCGGATATGACTTAACCAATTTATTTTCTATCGGCTCATTATAGATGGATAAGTTCCTACTCAGTTTTCTGGGTACAGCATGAGTCGAGATTGTGTTTTGGGAGATATGCAAGCTCGAACGCATATTTCCAACGAAAAGAAAAGAAACCTAAGATTAGTTCTCTTATTGATGTTTTGTTAAATTTCCATTAATAATCACTAGATAACTTGTGAGACCATGCTCTCTAACCTATGAGTACTGACCAGAACCAACATTATATGATACCAAAAAAGAATTATATACGTCAATACCTGTTAGTAATCCATTTCAATGTTCTTAGAGAGATCCGAACTAAGTTTCAACTATTTTGAGAATGAATTAAATTTTCTGTAATCAATGGTTGAAATTTACCCCAAGACTGTGGTAAGTATAAAAAAAGAATATCAATATATGTGAATCTTTGAAAGTGTTGGCTTCGATCTAGGTCCCAAACAGTAGAATTCTCTTACTTTTTTGACAAGGGCCAACATTACGGGCAACAGAAACATCTAATTGATTGCTTATTTTCCCAGGTCATTAATACTCCTACAGGAAAAAACATTCGTTATTGTATCGTATTTTATCGGTACGCGAATTATTTTGTGGGAAACTGAGTCCAAGGATGTGATATTATCAGATAGTTAGTTTCAAAGTTTTTTCACTTAATCCACTGTTTTGATGTGGTTTAGCGACCCAAATTTCTATGTTAATAACTGTCAGAAGCGGCATGTAGACAGCGGGGTAAGAAGCAAGGAGCAAGGAGTGACAGGCTAAGGGTTGCCATCCTACATGATACACGAGATAGATGCATCACCACTTGACTAAAAGGTCAGACCAGAATCATAGAACACTATGACCTGGTGAATCTCCACATATATATTATACAAGATAAGGCAATCCTGACAATAACTTTAGAAACTTTCTTATTAAGAATCCTGTATTCTATTCATTCTGTAGGTATATAAATAAGAGAAAGTTGGACTGAGTGATTGATGCTCTCGTCCAGCTATTATCACTCGACATAAGGATAGTTTCACATCTAATACTGTATAGTGAGGCTTATCAACTGGTTCCTGCTATCACCTGATAGCCACTCCAATATAGAGACAAATAAACTTAAAGTTGTACGACTCACCTAAGTTCTCATTTTTAGATATGTTGGTATAAAAGTTTCATAGATCTAAAAAGAAATCCATAAGTTTTCTTCTGGGTTATTGATTTTGTTATATGTTTGGAGCAGGGGCTATCTGGGTATTAGGAGACTCGGTAATACCATGACGCTTAAATCTGATTTTGGTCATAATTGATGTTGTACAACAGCTTTGAAATTACGCTCTTTGTCTCAATGGGAAATTTAAATTACTTTCTTAAGTTGTTATTCAGTGTTTCGAGCAGCTTCCTTGAAGCTCTACTTCTTCTTTACTTATCTAGCTTTAACTTCAGCGGCACCTTATGCCTTCAATTTCTCAAGCTTAAGCCGCCTCTAATCTTTCCGCCGCTACCCATCGGGAGAAATTTGTAGTTTTAGTTGCTGTTCTTTGAGCTCGCTCTGCAGTGCTTGCCTGTGTTCCTCCTTTAATCTCTTTTTTGAGTAAAAAATGCACCCCCATGTATAGATTCAAATCCTGCATAAGGTAATGCTTTAACACGGTGTCTACGCTCTATTTTCCAGGTTGTAAAAGCTAGCTCATAGCACTTAAATATCTCTATTAGAAAGCTTTGGGCAGAGTAGTCGTGTATATGCTGACTAAGTCTTTGAGCTTCTGGATCAATTTTTTTGTCAACTTCCTCCAGTGATCGCTCAGTTTTACCCCAACTTAAAATTGATGCCTCAGAGTTATCATTTCTATAACTAGATCACTCCTGATTTAGTATCTTTGGAATTGAGTTTCCTCAGAGGATTGAGAGGTAAAAATCTTGTGGCTTCCGAGGGCGATAGGGGTAGCTTTCTCCCTGAACTAGATCTCTGATGCTTTACTGCAGTAAAGCCAAAGTTCTTTCTAACTTATGATGGTTATGCCTTAGATATTAAAAATATGTCTACAAATCCTATTCGAGTAACCAAAGATTGAGATTTGGAAGTATAAAATTCAATAGCTTATTGTGTATAAATTTTGTGAGGTAGCTTTATAGTAATATTCTGTGAGTCTACCAAAACTCAATAATTTTAGAATAGGATATGAGCTATGCCAATCGATTGATAGCAGCTTTTTGCTAGGTTTATCGATGAAATATTTGCTTAAGCCATACTAACCCGATCTCATCCATCTGCCAAGCTAGAGATGTTAATAAAGTAAACTGGTTTATCTAGGCGTCTGTATCAAATCCTAAAGGCCATTACATTTATTGTGTATATTGCTTGTTTCAGGTCGACATAATACTGTTGGGTATGATTATATTATATCAGCAGAAATACAAGTTATTTTTCAAATAAGCTCGCAGCCACTATTGTGTATAGGTCCTTGTATCCTCCAAATTCCCACTTGGCTCTCCTGACAAGTTGTTTTGGTGTGTGATAGTACATAGCAAGAATCCCTTTTCATCCGAATTGTAGAGATGTTTGGCTCAATTTGCCGAAGTGATGCATATTTTAACTACTAAATCCGCCTTGAAGCGAGTAATAATCATATATGTGGCCCATTTCGGTCGAGATTATCGCACTATCTTTGCAAAAATCAATCAACTCAGCAAGATCTTCTTCAACTTAGCGAACTAAGAGGTTAAATTCTGATTTATAATCTTTACCTGAGATATTCTTCGCTTAGATAAACTATTGGTGCATGTTACTAGTCAATTTATCTGATCAGAATAAAGAACTTGATGATTCGACACTTGATCTCATGAGAAGTTGTAAGACCTTGATGCCACCACGCGATTGTTCGGCGGATAGAGTGAAAACTTTTAGCTAATTTAATAGCATATATCATATTTCCAGGCCCTAGATTATTGAGTGCGCGAAGTACAGCGTCTAAGTGGCTCATTATGGCGGTTTGGAGAGATAGTTTGAAGTGTAATAGAACGGGCATCAGATGATGAGCAGCCTCAGTAGCGCCCCCTCGTTTACCGTTTACCGTTCGTCCCTCCCTCCCTCCACCCTTCATCCTGGCCTACACTTATGAGTGGTCTTCTTAAAATGAGCTATCATTCTTATCATGGATTCTTTTTTTTTTCTCAAAACACAGATCCTAAAGGATCTTTATGTACTTATTGACGTGGCCACGTTGGGATTTATAGGTCACCGGATCTCCTGGTTGTCACTGAGCAGAAGAAACGCTACAACTTTATTGACACCAGCTTTCTTGAGTGCTCTCTCATGGACGTTCGGCCTCAAAGAGCCTATTTTGTGTTACTATAGGTTGAAATCTAGTTAATGAAATTCAGAATTAACAAAAAACAATAGATTTCAGCTTATTTTATTGGAATTCGACATGACTTGTCGTTTGGGAAACGGTAATACTAAAGAAAATATCTACCTGCTCTGCTGGGGTGCACATTACGGCCACAAAATGATTAGATAGCAAGGGCAATTATGCCAGTACCTCTTAGCGAACTAACATGCTACTTAATTGGTTAGATTACTTAGACTAAGCTTATAGAATAGTAACTTACAGGGTTATCCCTTACAGGGTGCGGAACAATCTGTCACTACTTACATAAACGTCGTAGTATTGATTTGGAAAGGACTAGCCCCCTCTATGCTCTATGTATGCTGCCACAATTTATTCAGGACAAAGACAATAATACATCACTCACAACTCCCCATCATTTATCCATCCTGATATTGGGAATATGTTACACTACTTACGTTATGTTCCCTTTGCATTATTCCCCTGTTCCTATTCACTTATTCACGCTTTCTCCCATACTGGGGAAGGGGTATGTGTGAGGCAGGTTATGCTCTATCAGACAGATCATGGCCATATAAAGTTCAGAAGTTTTTAATTCTTTTTTTTAACTGTAATGATTCTTTACCAGTGCCATCATCATTGGGTCCTATCAGGATAGAGACGGATTCGAAGGCCTGTCTCTATTAACCATTCCTCGTCAGCACTGAAAGAGAGATATCATGCAACTGCTATTATATTTTTGACTTCGCATCTAATGACTGGAATATCACAATTAAAGTTAACCTAAGCCTGATAGGTCTTTTTCTAAATAAACATCGTTAATCTCTACAGTTTGTGTCTACGAATATGGCCGTATATTAATCTACAAATCCCAAAATCTCTCCTGAAAAATACCGGTCATGGGAAATATAGTAATGGCGGTGCATTTTCCCCAAAATAAGATCTAAACTTCGCCTATACCTAACCTTCTTCCATAAAAAGAAAATTGAGCTTAATAATGAAACGATCGTATCAGCAAATGAATATGGATATTGGTGTTTCCTCGCCTCCTTTAAGTGACGAAAACTCGCTTTTTGATGGGTTTAATACACGTTCTGCGATGAATATTGAGATGGAGAGCATAGATACATCAACTTTACCATTTCCGCCTACACAAACTTCAAGCCCCGAGGTTAATGCATCTAATACCCACATGATGGATGAACAGAATACGAGGCTCCCAATGCAGGGGGTTTCCGTTTATGAAAGTAATCATAGATATCAAAATAACCAAATTTATAACCTTGAAGGCCATCAAGACTTAGAGACATCAGAGCATACCACTTATGTAGATCGCCTGTCTGGCATTCAACATGAACGTGGAGACGTAACGATATCATTTCAACAAAACCAAGTGGTAAATCTCCAATCTACAACTCATCAACTTCCTACTCTTACAGGACAAACATCGATTGTTATTGTTCCAAATCAATCCACTGGGCAATCTAGACCTACACAATCCGGTATCCATTCTGATAATCGATCTACTAACCCAACTACATCATCAGTTGGGATAACATCAAATTCCGTTACGTCTATGATTTCGCTTTCTTCTACGGATCTGCCTCTAACATCTTTTGATATAGCAAGATCTCCGTCAAATCATGCTGCTCAAACACCTTTAGATTCACAAAATTCATTGAATGACTTAAATTTACTTGCGCCCGCTGCGAGTAATGAGGTTTTGAACGCTAATAATCCCACTAATCCAGGAAATCAAGAAATAAAACTCAAGTTTGATCTTTATGATTCACTTTACTGCATGCGTCGACAAGCCCTTTCAGCTTCTCCAGGGCTTTCTAGGAGTATGCCCTGCCCGTCATATTTAGGCCTCGGCGGCCTACGAGCTATGACCCCAAAGGTCATACAGCGATCTGACTTGCGAGGTGACGAATGTGATATTCAAGGGATTAATTGGAAAGAGATGGGAGTATCCAGATCCAAAGTCAAAAATTATCGAGCGAAACAATATATTGAAAATCCGAAATTGATATATGTAAGTAAAGCTGACTATAGTGTGATAATTGAAGCTCATATAAAAAGTCTCATCCGAAAGATCAGTCATTTGAAAATCAGGAAAAGTTCTTTCGATTCCGTCGAATGGACTTCAATCATAAAGTTAAGCTCCTTCACACACAGCTCCGAAATTTAATTTCAAGTCCAACCAGAGATCATGTCTTCTATGCTGGTGGGACAAAGGTACTTCATTATACTCCTCACCATGCAGAGAAGTCAGCTATTGCCTCCATTGCTTTGGATCTCACCAATCCTACAATCCCATCCCCACACTCCACGGCTCAGGGGATTCATATTACAACTATGGCTACTGGAAAAAATTTGTTAGTAGCTGGTGGTGGCTTCGGAGAGTATGGGTTAGTTAATTTGATTGCTGAAAGAGGAACGGATCATATACAAGGCTTGGTCTCTAGGAAACCCCAAGGCATGATAAATCACATTCAAATTCACTCTACACGTACCAACGCCTCTCCTGTAGTTGCTTTTGCTTCTAATGATTCACACCTACGACTCCTAGACGTTCATACAAATAGAATCATATCGGAATATCACTTCAATTACGCCATAAATTGCAGTTCTATTTCAGCAGACAAACGTCTTCGCGTAATGGTTGGTGATACGCAACAGATTCTTATTTGTAATGCCGAATCTGGAGAGATAATTAAAACTCTTGAAGGCCATAATATTTCTGGACACGCATGTGATTGGGCTGATGATGGCTGGACTGTCGCTACTGGCGGTCAAGATCAGAAGATTAAAATTTGGGATGCGCGGAAATGGACAACTATTCAGGGTACTGGATTACCAATTGCGGTCATTTCAACACAAATGGCAGGAGTAAGTAAGTTGAAGTTCTCACCTGTTGGTTCTGGTAAGCGTATATTAGTTGCAGCGGAGCCAGTTGACTATATAAATGTCATTGAGGCCATAAGATTCTCCAGCAGGCAAACTATAAGTTTCTTTGGAGACATCACCGGGTTTGACTTTTGTAATGAAGGCCAAGACCTATACGTTGCAAACTCCGACAGTACTCGCGGCGGCATAATGGAATTTGAGCGATCCGATTTAGCAAGCTACGGTCACCATGAGATAAATTCTATTATCCGGTCAAATATGGGGATTTCTAGATGCTTGAAGCCCTACGATTGGAAAAATGAAGAAGAGATCATTCATGATCCTGAGAATCGAGCAACTCGAGGGACATTGGAGCGACGGTGTGCTAATTTAGGAGAGAAAATGGGACACTTCTAGGAGGAAACCTATTCAAATGTTCAATTAAACTGAAATGTCTTCATGAATCTCATAACATATAATATTCTTAAATTAACGAATCTTTTATTACGAGTATTGATTGAAAATTCCTTCTCTGAAGACAACGGAGATATTATTAGATCTATTGTACAGTCTAATTATGAATCGAGTACCATGACAAAATATTTGTCTTTGGTCTTCTTTTTCAAATTTTTCGCTCTTATTGCTATGAGCTTGATCCTATGAACTATGTCATATATTTGTTATTCTTTTGATATACTAAAATTGGAAAACGCTAATTATTGTTTCAGCCATACTAATTTTACGATGGCAACTATCTTAATGTTTAGTGTGAAGGGGTTTGGGCGTTCTAAGAAATCAGGCACTAAAACTGGATTAAATTTATCATTAGGACTCAACAAAAATAGTAAAAATCTTCAGAGTTCAGAGAGATAAAAGTAGACTTTCTAAAATAATTGTTTTATAATTACATATAATGATGTTTAAAATCAATAGCTCTCTTAATTTACCAGACTAGTCTTTGTAGTTCCCAGCTTCAACTAAGGTCACTTAACTTTTCCGTATCAAATTTTTAGTCATATTATGGTGCATGTTTTCGAAAACGCAAAAAGTGTGTAGAGCGTACAATCAAACCGATTAATAGTCAAACCCGTTTACTATAGTACATGTTTATTATCGTGTGCCACCCACTGTTCTCCAGCTGTAAGGCTTAAACAAGTTGACCGATTCCTTTCGGAAATATTGCAATGTAAAATAATATATCATACATAATGATATTATAGATGGCTAGTTGCTGTATTGAGAACTTGTTTTATCTCCAAAGCTTTGATCTCCGAGGTTTCCAATTGTTTTAAGAGGTATCATTAGTCATTTGTGTCGTGATACCTCGTGTATCATTTTGGCTAGCAACACAACATACTTATAATAGCCATAGTCACACGACCGTGGGATGGCAAGTAGGCCGTGGCAGATATAAAATAGAAGAAAAGGAATTCCTAATCTTATAGCTAGATGTGTCTGTTTGTATTCCTCTTACCTGCCTCCATGTTCCATTTATTGCCAATAATACTAACCAGGCCCGATAGCATGAAAAGAAAGCAAAACTCAACTGTAATCTTTTCTTTTTTTTTCTTTTTTTTTCTTTTTTTAATTTATTTTTTTGAAAAAAAGAAAACAAAAACTAAAATGTCGTGCATAACTATGCACGATTGAAGTTAATTAAAATTAAACACCGTTCTGTCCCATATTAAACATACAGCAGAGATTTGCGCAAGGATAGTCTATTTTTAAAAAAAAAAAAAAAAAAATCTTTTTTAATCAAAGTCCTGATTTCGTCACGATCTGTAAACTGTAAATAAATACCGAAATCTAGTCTAGTGGGGTAAGATTTTTTTTTTTTTTTTTTTGGTTCCAAACCTGTAAACATGATATCCCCGCGCATGCATCTCGGCTGTGAGAACAGGGGGAGGTGATAGGAGTGTAGATTTTTACGATTCCGTTCTCATGTAGCTATGAAATTCCGAGTTGGATTTCTCCTTTTTTTTTTTTTTTAGGTAAAAGACGAGAGAAAGTTGGTTGTAGAAATATAACAATCTTTATCACGCTAAACTCTATGTTGGATGAAACGTTATCCCCCTTTACTCCTATGCCACGCTTGAATTTGTCGAGTGAGGTCACATTTTACTTCGGGAGTACTTAATGACTTCACTCGACCTAAATCAACTGTGGCATACGAGTAGAAAGAGCTCAATTGGGCTGGCAAACTTGACGTCAAAAACCCGACGACAACGATGACAACGAAATGATAATCAATTATCAGAGAAAGTTTTGGTTTTTGAACTAAACTAAGGTCCGTGAGACTTTCAATCCTCACATCATTGTCATGAATCGGGCTCCTATTAGCCATTTGTAAGGGATTGTGTGATTCTTTAGATAATTGTCGGCCCAGCGGGAATTCTCGGCGCTACGCTCAAATAGGTTATCCGTTATAATGACTCGCTTAATGAACTTCAAGAATCGACTTTCTAACAAAAAGAGTCGTGAATCATGTACTGGTCGCTATGGTAACTTTAGCTTTTTTTTTTTCCCGATCTACGCCCTCATACACCGACTTCTTGTAGATTGGACTTCAACAGAACAGTTCCTATACAAATTTTCAGTGGATAAGCACATCACTGTTATCGATTTTCAGACTGTTGAAGTTAACTGTGTCGAGCTTGTATTCTGGAGACACAACTGTAGTATAGAGACATGTTAGAACAGTGAGATAATTTCGCTGGATGATACTTTTTAGACGATTCGCTTTAATCTTTCGAGAATAACAAATATACAAAAAACCCCCATTTTTATTTTTTGTCGCCGGATCATTATAATATTGGTGACAATATAGCAAGTCCAAATCTTATATCAGTTAATTACTAATATCTACCATGAGAAAATCCAAATATTCTATCTAATACCACAATTAGAGATCTTACGTATCCAACTATCTCACCCCTTTTTAATTCTCATTCAATAGATATCTCTTTTCTGTAAAGATTTCATGTGACTGGGGGTACGGTAGCATTGACGTGGCTAGTGACGCTAAAAAGGTTTAAACATATAAAAGTTTCGTCTTAATTTTATTGAGTTGAATTAGCAAGAAAAGTTAGAGAGAGTTTTGGAGTTTTATACATATTACTACTGTAGTAGATAGACTCACTATTACCTTTTTAGGTAGGTGTCTAAAGGGGAAGGTTATTTATATTCGCATAGCACAAGAGCTGATGAAAAAATTCATATAATTATACGATAAAAATGATATAAAAAAATAGGATGTGGCGCGAATAGTTGTAGTCTATGATGTGTATAATACATTGTTCGATGACTTCAAGCAAGAAAATACATATGTGGATTAGGATTCCTGGAAAATTTAGATAAAAAAATGGAAGGGCCATCCTTAATTCATATTTCTTAAAATACATGTCATATGATGATCCGTATAAAATACAAACCACAAAGTGAAATATAAATAATAGAAAGCTATCCAAGAAAGCCACAAATAGAAAGGGCTCTTTATCTTTAGCTTCTTTATAAATTCCTTGGAGAATTTTCGATGATTTTTAATGCCCGATTTCTTGATCTAACCTTGGAATGTCTTCAAGACTTAATTTTCGAAGTGCTTTTAGTGTTACTTTTTGAGAATGGACGTTAAGATCGATTATTTCAACATCAAAGAGATCTCCTTCCTTAATATCCTCAAAGTCCATAAAATCAGGTACCTCCATCAGGGCCTTCATAGCTATACAAGTAAGCTCACCAAAAACAGAATTCCGACTACCAAGAATTGTTCGTTTGGCCAAAAATACGAGAGGGCTAGGCAATTTACATTGTGAGTATCTCCAAGTACGTAATAAAAATTGACATTTCCATTCCTGAACAGAGCAGCCCTCATAGTATTTAGCCCACCTTTCTAATCGTGTCATGTGTGGGAGAATTGAATTAAGCGAGGATTTGGAAAATGGAAGATAATGTTGCTTAGTATCACCAATTAAGGTCTGATTGGATCGAGCTTCCTGTCTTATAGCTGCATTTATCTGCCAATGAACAACCATATCTAAAAATCTCCGGAGAGGACTAGTAACCTTAGCGTATGCTTCCATAGCCAAAGCTGGATGTGATGCAGGTTCTACTGATAGATGCACAGGGCCAATAAGAGCTAAATATTCTGAAATTAATGCGCTTGGTATAATTTCCCCCCTTTCTATGTACGGTAAAATATTGAGACTGTGAAATTCTGCTAACTTTTGACTAGAAACTTGTGACAATGCTATCCGATATGGAATTGGTATCCTCCGTTTTCTACACCAGTCAGCAGCTATTTGACCTGCTAACTGCATGAAAGCGGGCATAGCTGTACCATAAGACTTTTTGGTGACAGGATGTCCAACAAGTGAATCTTGGTATGATCCAGGTAAATGTACTTCAATAGTAGGATCAATATTCGGTACTAGGCAGTCACTTGGTATTACTTGATGCTGCGTATTCAAAAAATAGACCTTGAGTGAATCATGCTCCACTAAGCTAAAAGCAGCACCTTTTTTCTGAAGTAGCAATGTTCGTGCTTCCCCAAGTTTGTTAAGGATTTGGAGCTCATTTATTTCTTTTTCCGATAACTGATCTTTATCAGCTAATGTCCTAGAGGGAGGTTGCGTAACAAGTCTTGGTCCAACACTATAGATAACTGGAGAACGTTGAACTGTTGTAAAATTGTTCACCTCGGCAAAAGTTTTGGGAGTAACACATATTACCTTACCAAGGGTATGTGGACTTATTTTTGAGTCAAGAAGCTCGCCTTTGAAGTTGAGCTTAGCGCTAAATGTCAAACTCAATCTACCTTCAGCTAGACTCATGAATTTCATGACAGAATCATGATCCAGCATTGGCACTTTATACCCTGGGAGGAAGACAGTATTACCACGTGACTGTGCATGCTTGCTCTCTTTACCATGAGGATCAAGAATAGAAGTTGGATCTGCCACATGAATGTGCACCCAAAACTCGTCGGGCGATGCAGTGGCTTGCAAAGAAAGCCCATCATCGAGCTCTAGTGCATCTGCATCATCTATACAATAGGTGTTTATGTCCTTAAAATCGGTACGATAATCTTTCATTTTATCAATACTGTAATCTGTTTTACTGGATTTAAGTTCAGGGCTTAGTGAAATCCTGCGACTGGTACTTGGAGCACGAATGCCATATTGGGCCACAGTTTGCCATGGTGTAATGGCACCGATTTCTTTGAGACAAGTCCATCCTGTTTGCTTATTTAAGCGAAACTCTGGATTATTGTATTGGCCTATAGCACGAAGAATGGTTGAGCCAGCTGAATCATATGTAGAACCAAGCGTGGTGCCAAGACTGTTAAGGCCAGTCCAAATTTCGAGGAAGCGAACAATCTCCAGATTTGTGCCTGTGAAATTTTCAACTTGGGAATTTTTAGGTTCATTGATTCGCTTTCCTTTGTAGGGTCCTATATTTCCATAAACAGTAAAGTCGCGAGTCTGTCGACTTTTAAGAATAAGCTCGCTTGCCTTCTTTACAAAGGCTTGTATTTCAGTGGGCTTCTCAGACTTACCCTTGGTAAGATTGTATTTATTGAATTTGCGGACATATTCTGTTACTCGACATATTTCTTGAGTGAGCTTGAGGGGAAGGATTTCGTATTGTGTTTCACCTCTTGTTTTTCTGAGATTTGCTGGAATGAAGCCAGGGCTTTCGCAATAAATCCGACGGTGAAGTGCATAAAGAGCTGGGTCAGGAAACTTGCCATCCATTTTCCTAGGAATAATGCCAGACAAAATCTTATCTGCAAGTTCAGAAATTGTCGCATACCGAAATTCAGTAGGGTGTGCAACAATCTGATATGATTCATCTAATTTAGATGCCGTTGTCTCATACACTGCGTTTGCCTGAGTCCAAAAATCTTTCATCTTCTGTATCAAAGGACCACCAATTGTTCGAGGTAGAACTTTTTCAAATCCATGTAGTGCATCCTCCTGATCAGCAGGAACATCCTCTCGTGGTAAGTGTTTTTTTAATTCATCAAGCTCACATGGGTCTACAAAGCGAGGAAAATATATATTGACGTTTGTCCCGAGTTGATGCAACCAACGGCCAGACATTGTGTAGTACTGTGATTGTAGATCCAAACGTTGTATAAATATAGCAAGTTCGTTATTATTACCGCCACAGATAAGATCAACCAGATCACCAGGAACAAGAAAGTCCCGTTTAATACCTTCAAGACCATCTTCAAGTTCTTTAGTTGGCAAAGTGTCTTCTTCAGTCACCTCCTTAGAAGTAGACTTTACACTCAAATGCGTAACAAAAGGATAAGTAACAGGATTATAAGCATTTTCCAAAGTAGGGGAAGAAGTGTACGGAGTGACATTCTCTGAGTTGTATTGGTTACAATGGTCATTCTCCCATTGACGTAAACGCTCTCTGATGTTAAGTTTTGAGAAATTTGGTTTGGATTCTTGATTTTGGCTCGCATTATGAGTTTCAACTGGCGTACGGTCCTATCGTTAGCTGTGAGTCACAAGAAGCTCTGCAAATTATGATGTGTGAATAACATACGTTGATACTTGAAAAAAACGTTCTTGTGAGCAAATTTTTCGAATCACCAATCCTATAGCTAAAGCTACTGTGGCGTGATTTTGAAAATTTATCATAACATCTATTTAAACATTGCCAGCAGACATACGGCTTAGCATTTCTCGGATGTGGCATTTTCCAAAATCACAAAGTAAGAGCTGTCTTGAAGAAGTGTCACATATTAGTCTCATTACCAAATTTTCCGCCGTCCGGAAAAAAAATTGTTAGCAAATTTAAAAGCGCGTATCTCTACGCGAATCACGATTAGCCTGCAACATTTTCAACCCAGAGTTAACCATCTATTGACTGGAAATTTGGCGAGTGAATCCTGACTAAATACAGGAGTCTGATTGTCATCAAACTAGTAAAACTTTGGGCTTAATTTTTGTATTTCAAATATTATCGCTTTTGCGCACCTGGACATAACATGATAGTATATATGGACTTCATATCGCCAAATTCTCACTACATATTTTTCGCGCAATACTATTACCAGTGTTAGTGACGCGCAGCTCATTGCATTATCTCAACAGCTTCACAGTCCCAAACCTTATCTAATCGAGTGAAAATATGTAATCTTCCAAAACTATTCACAAAATATTAGTTTTCTCAAATCGCATATTTGGATGGTACCACCGATACCAAAACGTAGCTTCTTGGACTAGACTAGTAAAGGCTAATAAATTAATTTAAGAAAATTCACTATAATGGGAACCTAGAATATTTAAGCATTCACTAAGTTCAATAATCTTAAAGAAGCATTAACTAAAAAACACATACACTAATACCACGAAAGATAATCTTAGACCAGAGATTTCAAATGATAGTGGCTCGTATTGAATATGAAAATGCTGCTTCTATTTTGACATCTATCGTACAGTTACCGCCTACTTCACAGCCCAAGAAACCTGCGTCTTGGCGAGCTTTCATCTCCGATTGTAACGTTTGAGTAAATTTACCAAACTCGCAAACTAAGCTACAGAGATTAAAGAATATTCATTTATCTAGCGGAAAACTACGATTTAGTTTAACTATTGGAGAATTGTATTTATCCTCCTAAATATCAAGACTTAGATTGAAAGATGCGTCACAGAAAGCCCCCTGAATTCGCGTTACCTCGGCGGCTTCTACATAGACTAATATCTGCCAGAACTGAACATGGTGACTTCGTGGCCTATCATCGTCGCTTAAATCACGTAGACGCCTATCTAGAATGCGTCTATGGATGGGAAACAACTCTAGCCCACTTTATCTTTCGTCGTCACCACTCAGATCAAATGCGGGAACTCCGTAATGTTATGAATATGGATACCTTCAAAAGATACCTTCTTGGGGTCTTTCCGAGTGCGGATAAGCTGCTTGAGGATACAAGGAGCAGTACAGGCGACGGAAGAGTGAAAATCCTGATCAGGGCCATTTCAAATTAGGTAAAGTTAACATGATAAACTTCTGTCCCATCGAGCTCCACTAAATCTACTGATAATCTCGTAAATATATGAACAGCATTAGCTTTTCATTTAAAAAGAAATTCCAAAAGCCTTTTCCCGAGTTAATTGCTTCATGGAATACATAAATTACAAATTATTTGGCTGTAAGTATAAGCATAGATATTGTACCGCGATCATAAATTGCTAATCCACGTAAATTACCCAGCGTGTAAATTTCATGCTGATTAGCAATTACGAATTCGCCATGAATTTTATGGCAGAAATGAATGGATTTGGATCATACGGCCAAATATTTGAATTTACACACTGCCATCAATACTAATCCTGATGCTGAGCAATCGTGATGCTAAGCAGTTGGATCAACATCAGGAATACTAGATAACTGAATATATCGTAAAATCTCGGCAGTATTCTGGCCTGTGAGACGTAATTTGACAGTCTCAAGAGCCTCTTGAGAGAATTAAGTATCAAGGAAAGGTGTGTGATAATTGTGCTGTAATTCTATCATCAATAATCGATCAAGCAGTTTCACGTTTGAAGTCAGTTTGCAGCGGCACCGAAACCTTTCCATTTAATGTTGGTCATGCTTAATGCATCCATCTAGGTTCTGGTCAAAACAGAGATAATTATAACGAGCATTTCTATCTCATTTGGAACTTAGCTCTTGGTTGTCGAAATCAATGATCATCCTTCAATTAATTCTATAAATGGGCCAGGAAAATTATCTGCATAAAAGAAAAATAATATTGACGTTTTGTATTGGTGACCCTCCCCTGTTTTATTTTATTATTTTAGATCTTAGTCTTGGAACTCCAGTTAAGATGAGCCTGCACACATTCAATACACATTATTCTTGTCTCTAGAGATTGCTATGTGACGATGTAGTAGGGAATTTCATGTATCCATTTCTTGGAGTTTGTAATTAATATCCTTCTCGGAATCCTTGAAAATTCAGATTGTAATCCCGAATTTCATAAGCCTCTTGATTTACAATTTATCCATCAAAAACCTATGATGAACAGTCATTGTAGGTGATGAGAGACAAATATAGATTTGGCTTTGCATTGGCTTCTGTGTACCTTAAACAGATGGAGCAACATATAGTCCTCGAAGCGAGGCTCACACTTAAATGTGAACAAGGAATTCAAAATTTTCTCATGTTAACATACACTCTACATCACAAAATTTACAATGATTACCACTGCATTTTTCACAAAGTAAACAAGAAGTTTGCCAGTCTTGTAAGTTTTTACAGTTTTTACAGTTTGAACTCAATTGAATGCAAATTATTTTTAGTGATGAGTAAAAAATAGCATGTATTATCATAATCTCTTTCTTCGGATGGGTAGGATGATCAAATGAATTTTTAATTCTGAATTATCAAACAGTTAAGAATTTATTTTATTAGTTGTCTCAATTGCTAACTATTTGTGCAATTTTTATAGAAGATGATAATCATCGACGAATACATCTGTTGCTCCTGAACTTCTACTTGATGGGGCCATTCAAATTTCAATTTTGCCGTTTCTAATAACTTATTCACATAGTAGATAAATATTCGTCACTATATTGAAAAATGGCTTTTGATCTTTCAAGAACTAGATACACATAAATGTAAATATAAAATATAATGCTTTTCAATGCGTATTCGTAAACTTGCGTTGCTTCTTTGTTGATTACTTATTGTTGGTCATTTGGAAAACTCTCTCTTAGGGAGTCGAAACGAAATGTCCCATACATTATTTCCTTTATATATTCTGTACATCACTGTAAGACTCAGTCAGTTTCATCTTCAGTCCAAATCCTCATTGTCAGTTGGAATTTGGGAGTTTGGTATTTTCATTATCATTGTTGTATTAAGTGTAATAGTTATTGTAGAGGATTTAGTGTTTGAACCGGGTAAACTATTATCCGAAGTAAATGGCATGTAATCATTCAGAGTTAGAAGAAATAAAGAATAATAAGAAACACTTACAAAAAAACACATATTGAACCTCTTGGATTTACCAACACTGATCAGTGCACAGATCAGCTAGGTTTTGAAAACCGTAGAAGATACAAACTCAGTTATTTCGTCTTGCCACCAGCCAATCGAGGAGTTATAAAAGTTAAGTGATAATTAGTCTATTCACTCGAAACCGATCCACTCGCCAGCTGAATAGTACAAGTATCAATCGTATCCTACATACGAAAACACGACAACATGGCGTCATCAATATCAAGTAACCCAAACGATGCTCAAAACATCCCTGGAAGGGCCAGAGATTTCGCTCAGTCCTCTCATGGTTTCTCCGAATTAGAAATGAAATGGAAGTACGGAATAGATCTCAGCAAAGTATCCCAGGATGATATAACCAGCTTCATTCAGTACAGAACTTACACATACAAGCAAAAAGGATGGACCCGTTCAAATCTCTCAACAATTTAC
>QVIK01000570.1:10459-34110 GCA_003957845.1 Oidium heveae
TTCAACTTATTTCATTAGATACACTCATGCCTCAGATTCCGTTTGTAAATGCCACTATGAAGTACAATCGCATTTCCTTCACCATTGGTCAACCCTCAACCGTTAACATCCATCCAAGGAAATTACAAACCCTGGATTATCCAGACATGCCTCCACCATCCTGTAAATACTCACCGCGCGAAATGTGGTTGGGTCTGTTGGATTCGAACCTACCATCTCCCGTCTCAAGTGGTGTAGGTGCCCAGGCTACCCAGACTCTACTTAGGAGAAGGACCTGGATGGCATACCATACTGCCATCTGACCCATTATAATATTATTGCCTTTACTAGGGCACGGAGTGTATCCATAATTTGTTAGTTGGATATATGAGATTAAGTGGCCCCCAAGACCCAGTTTGGATTGAAGGATAGTTTATGGAACCTAACTAGAGTAACCACCTGGGCCCAATCCATTATAGACGTCATAAGAGATTTATCAAATGCAGAAATTGGTGTGGGCTAATTTTCTTTCGCGATTAGGTTGTTGGTGTTTCTACGTAGTCTAAAAATAGACTTTAGGTTCACAGGGGATATTCTGGATGCTGAAGAAAGCAACGGAGTACTCAGTTTTCCAGTCCTTAGATATAATAGTTTACTTCTGTTCAAGTTCTATTCAAATCATTTAGTAATTAATGAAATAAAATATTGTTTGATTCATGTTCTAATGAGCCATGCGTCTAGACATAAAAATCATTGTGTTGGAAACCATGAAGGTTACAAAATTATTGCTCATGGTATGATGCAAAATGAGCACTTCTACAAAAAAAAGATCATCTCGAGTAAAGTTGTTTCGGAAGTATTCCTAGATTTATGCAATCGTTATTGAGCAACACCACCACTATTGAAGTTAAAAAGCTGATTTAAAAGAAGACGCTGCCAACATAAAATGCATGATTTTCTTGACATAAGGCTAAAATTTTTTAGCCATAGCATTTATATATCTTGAAACTTGATTGATATATTAATTTATCAATAGCAATTCTAATCAATAAATATTGTATAATTTTGTATAGCGATTAGTGCTCAGGCTTGACATATTTATTGTCTTGTTTCTGGGCGGTTAGACTCATGACAAAAATCAATGGAGAGACAACATTTCAATGCCATCTTTGAATTTCAGATTCAGTAGTTTGTTTTATTCTAGACGTCCGAGAAAGTTGTTTCAGCGTTTACTCATGTTCAAGCTTTATGTTTTAGTAACTTACAGGTCTAAAAATACAAGTATTCAATGTCTTTTGAATATGAATCCCTTAACGGATGTTTGATTTCCATAGTCTTCTAACAGTATAAACTTTGATTGAACTGGTAGCTTTAATGTCCATCGACTGAGTAGATAGAGGGGTGCCTAGAAAAGTCTTGCTTCGCAATAAAGTAAGCAGTGGGATGTAAATCATGAAAAAAGCGTACAAAGTTCTCATCAAGGTAGAATTTAGCATAAAAAGATTGTGCCTAAACAGCTGCCGCACGCTTTTCTTCCCTCTTCCTTTTGGCACGAACTTCGGCCTGTCTTCTTTCGCCTCCATCAATCTTCTTTCCTCTTTTTATTTCCCACATGCCTTCTTTCCTTGTGACTACCGCGCCTTTCCCACCTTTTATAGGAAGTGCATATGGTCCAACAATTGTATTTGTTCCTCTTACTCGGTAACCTTTAACTGGCACAAGCTTCTCTGGCGGAAGATCTTCAACGGACTTAACTTCTGGAGGCATATTGATCACAATCTTACGAAGTCCCGAAGGGATATATTCTATTCCTTTTTTGTTTAATTTGGGATCTTTTGGGATATTTGCTATCCGAAGATGAGCCACTCCGTCCTTAATATATTTGAAATCCGCACCAGCACCAAGGTTTCCTTGTCGATATCTTTCCCGCCAAAATAAGAGATACCGTCGAGTTCGAGGTGGTTCTATTCCTAGACGCTTAAGTTCGGCGGATTCTAATCTAAATAGAGATGCCCAGCCAGGGAATTTAGATGCATGCTCGCTCATGTTACGACCTATCAGGGAGAGGAAGGTGTTGACATCGGGGCAGAATTTAGACGGTCTTGGTACCCAAAAGAACCTCCTCTTAGCAGAAAGAGGCTTCTTTTCTAAAGATTCGGCGGCTGAAGTGCTATTTCGCACTTGATTTATAATCTTGAATGCTTGAGCAATGGGGTGGGCCGACTTAAGTCGCGAGTATTTGAACAATAATAAGGTCATATTCTACGATAATAGTAAGTAAGACATAATATAATAGTAGATAATGTGTCAAAAGCCACTTTACATTCTTGATAGCTTTACAAGGATAGCTATAAAAACTTGCGAGTTTCCTTGGTTGGATGTATTCTTAGGGATTTCTGGATGACTAAGAAAATTTGCTATCTTTTACAACGATAAGTTGAGCAACTATACATCACACCCTAGCTTAGATTGACTTATGATAATATCGTATAATTTACAAGCTCTCGTCATTCCTAAAATTATTTTCTTCAAAAGCATGGAAATTTATTGAAGAAATAATGCCTCAAGCCGAATCTGAAACTGTCAGTGATCAGATTCTGGGAATTTCCGATCAACTCATCGATTTCTTTTGTCAAGATTCTAGTATTTCTGAACAACCTCGAAAGCGACGTAGAACTAAATTCAGTCTTCACGTCACTAAAAACCCAGAATTCTGCAAAAATGATCAAAATTACGTTATCGTTGATCAATCTATTTTGGAGGTAAAGTGTCAAAAATCTCGACTGGAGAATAAGTTATTACCTTTGAAACGATATAATATCAGTCCCTACGTGCAATGGACTCACTCCATTGAACCCAAATACATCGAAATTAGGGATCAATTTCGTCGTCCAATCTTCCACATTAATGTGCCGGCAACTAAAGATAGATCTGATATTTTCATTGCACTTCTAGTGGATAAATGTAAAAGTAGAGCGGCAAGGCCGCATAATCATCTCTGGACAGAATTTAATGTTAGTCTCATTCGAAATGGCGATTTCGATTTGATCCAGTTCACATTTATAATCAAATGGAACATAACAACTTCGCCAAGCGAAATCACAAGTAATGAAAATAGATCCCTTGCTTTGGCTAAGGTCTTGGATATGTTCTTTCCAGATCCGCGAACCAAGTTAGAATTGAGCTGGACTCCTCAAGATTTCTATTCTAGTGCTTATTCCCCCCCCAAAGATTATTCTTACTCTGAGAGTATTGTGATTCCTGGCATAAAATGTACCTTGTATCCTTTTCAAAAAAGAGCTGTTCAGTGGTTACTTAGGCGAGAGGGTATTGAATGGGCTAATGGAGGCATCCAGGATTATATGTATACAACTAATACCAATGAATTAGAATCATTTTTTGAAACTGAAGACTTCAATGGAACAAAATTTTATGTGAGCCACCTTTTTGGAATTGCAACACTTGATATCGGGCCTTTTATAGCTATTGGACAGAGTATAAAAGGGGGGATTTTATCAGAAGAAATGGGACTTGGGAAAACTATTGAAATGATAAGCCTGGTAGCACTTCATAAGCCTTTGAAAATCTCTTCAAGTCCAGCCTATGATCTTTTTTCAGACACTTTAATTCAAAGGACCTCTGCCACTCTTATCATAACACCCCCGGCGATTTTACATCAATGGATTACAGAGGTGAAACAGTATGCCCCATTCCTAAAAATTACTCATTATGAGGGAATGAAAACGCTTAAGAAAATTGACTTTTCTCAACTCCTACATGAACTAGCGATATCTGACATTGTTGTGACAACTTATAACGTTTTAGCTGCAGAAATTCATTATACACAATTAAATCCAGAAAAAAAACTTCGCCGTGAGCCAAAGTACCATAGGCCTAAGTCACCACTTATGATGCTCTATTGGTGGCGTTGTGTGATTGATGAAGCACAGCTTATTGAGAGCGGCGTCAGCAACGCAGCCATTGTAGCGAGAATGATACCCCGTGTAAATGCTTGGTGTGTAAGTGGAACACCAGTGAAGAAGGATATCAATGACCTACGAGGCCTACTAATATTTCTAAAATATGAGCCCTATGCTTCGGCCAGGCATGTTTGGAAAGCTCTCGTCACTTCACACCAGCATGAATTCTCAAAAATTATCAGAAGGCTAGCTATTCGTCATTCAAAACGGAGTGTACGTGATGAGTTAAATCTTCCTATTCAGAGAAGATTTGTGATAACAATGTCCTTCACATTAGTCGAAGAACAGAATTATCTAGAGCTATTCAAAGAAATGTGCAATGAAATTGGCTTAGATATTACGGGAAGACCTTTAAATGAGGGATGGAAGATAGAGAATTATTGTGAGATTATGCGTAGATGGCTTTGTCGCTTAAGACAAACTGTTCTTCACCCCCAGATTGGCAGTAAAAATCGTAAAGCTTTAGGAAATAAGGACGGATCTCTTCGAACTATTGATCAGGTTCTTGATGCTATGATGGATCAGAATCAAGCTTTGATTAGAACAGATCAACGTGCAATGTGCCTTTTAAAATTAAAGCGGGGACAGTATTTCGAAAATATTCATAGAATAACCGAATCACTAAGTATTTGGACGGAAACTGCCAAAGAGGCTTCAATTATTGTACAAGAGTGTCGAGAAGATTTAAATCAGGAGTTGATTCGCATCAAGAACGAGAAAAGATTGACTGCCCCTAGCTGTAATCAAGTTTTAGAAAATAATCTTGACATTGATGAAGAACAAGGAGATCATGACTCATCATCTCGATTGAGCATATTGCGCAATCGATTAAGAGGTGCGTTGGAAGTTGAACATGTAGCAGAATTCTTTATTGCTGGAGCCTACTTTCAGATCAAAACCAGTGAACAGACAACGAGTTCAGATTCACAGGAGCCTCAGAAATGGGAAATTCTCGAGACAAAAGGCTACGAAAATGCTAAAATGCTGCGTAAAGAAATTCTTCGTGAAATAACTTACAAGGCTGATCGCCTAATGAAAAGAGTCGCAGAAAAAGTGCAATCTGGGGCTTTGACTAAAATTCCAGAATTTTCAATAGGCAGCTCAAAAATATATATGGATATTCAACATAACCATAATAGTCTTGATGAACTTGCTAAAGCTCTTAACACTCAGGCTATTGTACTACAAGAGTGGAGAGAAACCACTACCGAGGCTTTATTGCGTTCCCTTGTTGATGAGGATAGTGAAAAAGAAAATACTGGCAACGAGTATGATGACTCTACAAAAGCTCAAGAAGAAGTTATGGTATTTGTGCAAGCACTAAGAACAGCAATATGTGACCGGCACGATGCCCTCACAGGGCAAACAAACAATCTTATTAGGGATGAGGTCAAGACAGCTATAAGATTAGCGAAAAACGGCCAGGGAGTTTTTCCTGAAAAAACTCTAATGCTACTCGGTTTGCGAGAGCAGATAAAACCAAAAACAAAAGGCTCTGTGCGTGGGGTAATTAATGAAATTAAATCTAAATTCCACTCACTGAAACAAGAAGCAGCAAATGGGAGCCTTAGAGCTCAAAAAGAAATTACAGTAGTCGAAAAATATTTAAATCATCTTCAAAACCAGATGAGTGATCAGCTAAAGGTTACTGCTGCCTTGGAAAAAGAAATAGAGTTGTTTACTATGGTTATGAATACTCGAGTTGAATACTATCGACAATTGCAACAAATATCAGATATGGTTACTGTTTACGATGGCCCCACCGATGAAAAAACCCTCGCCAGGATGCTTTGTGACGAGCGCATTCTTCTTGACAAAATAAATACTTCCAAATCTAAACATCGTTACCTTTGTCATTTACGTCAAGAAGTTAATAGTCCTAGTGACCTGAAAATCTGTGTGATTTGCAAAGAAAAAATTGACATTGGTACTATCACTGTTTGTGGTCATCAATTCTGTAAAGAATGTATTTCTTTGTGGTGGCTATGTAAGCTTTTAACTTCACCTTAATATACATTAGTTTGCTAACTTTAGTTAGCTCATCGAAACTGTCCAGTGTGCAAGCGAAAATTGGCTCAGGCTGATCTTTATAAAATTATATGTCCACATAAAATCTCAATCAAAGCAGACAATATTGAAGAGCAGAATTTACAGAGTGAATCCCTCTCATCACCTCCTTTTGAAAAGGCGATGATATATACAGATATTAGCCAAAGCAAGCTTAAAGAAATTAAAAATATTAAGCTTAATGGTCCCTCTTTTTCTACAAAAATTGCTACGCTGGCCCGTCATCTCATTTGGCTCAGGCACTCAGACCCAGGAGCAAAAACTATTATCTTTTCTCAATTTAAAGAGTTTCTTCATGCACTTACTGTTGCTCTCGTACAATTTAAAATTGGATACTCTGAAATCAATCAACCAAATGGAATTGAAAAATTTAAGCATGATCCAGGCATAGAGTGTTTTTTACTCCACGCCCGAGCACATAGTTCTGGCCTGAACTTGGTTAATGCAAGCCACGTTATTCTATGCGAGCCTACAATTAATACTGCTCTTGAGCTTCAAGCAATCGCTCGAGTAGATCGGATTGGACAAAACCAGGAAACTAATGTATGGCTCTACATTGTAAATGATACAGTTGAAAAATCAATCCACCAGCTCTCAGTCAGACGCCGAATGGAGCATCTCGATCAAAGTATTACCTCAGAATCGAATCGTGAACAAAAATACGTAGATATTGAAAAAAATATTGAGGAAGCAAACTCTATTCAATTGAGTCAAACATGCTACAAAGATCTGCTTGCAAAAGGTGGCATTTCTGGTGAGGAGGTTGCCAGCAGCGATCTATGGGAGTGTCTATTTGGTAGTGGACATAGAATAAATTTGGGAAAGTCTTGATAAACAAGCCAATAAAACAAGTCTAACTACTCCAATTTATACTTTTACATCGGCATAGATAAGTATTTGTTAATTTAATTGGAAAATTAAATGCACAGTATCTGCTTCGAAAACTAACCAGTGTACTTCACTGCAGGCTCTTTGGATATTGTATTTACAGTCCGGACCTTCTTTACCGACCGGCAGCTATTAGTTTTTATTTCCAAAGGAATTCCTTTTATCAAGACACCAAATTAACACTACATGGAGATTCCGAACCTTAACTTAGGTTATCGTATGGGGATCGAATTTTTATCTCTCAATAATCACTGTCTATGTTGATCTATTTGCTGATCAGCTTTAGCATCACTGGAATATTCTTTTCATTGCAAATCGATTGCAGTACTAGAATTTAATTGCGTCAATTAATGTAATGAATAAGAATGTTCTTTACTTCTGGAATTTTCATGGTCTCTCCTCGGAGCTAGAGTGGGCCTGACCAAAGCCCGGTTTGTAAAAAACTGAAGTATAGAGGACTCTTTTAAAATTAAGTTGAAAGTCAGTCTTAGCTATAATTCCTATGTTAGTTTCATTACTCAACCTCCGAACTAGTGGTAACATGATCCAATAAATAAAATTTTATGATGGGATACATAAAATAACAAAACTGCGATGCTTTTCAACATAGTGAATTAATAGGTTATGTCCTTGGTTGCAAAATCACAGAAACCCGAGAAAATTCCGAAGGAAGTCAAGTTCAAATTCAAGTAATTTCGGAAGAATTCGTTATATAAATTTAAAATTTTACAACACAAAAAATGAAAAGCTCTACGCCATTTAAACACGCGACCCGTTGAGACTCCTTCAAAACTAAACTGGCTATAGGTCTTTAACAATCTAAAATCATAGCTCGAGCTAAAGGGGCTATTTTTATATCTACCAGGACGAAAAAAGAATACTATTCTATCTGGTAGTTGAAGTCCCCGTGCTAATAGACATGGAAGTCCTAATAGCTAGGAATGTATCGATACTTGTATAAATATATGGAAAACAAGATGAAAAGGAAAAGCCGCGCGACTCGAACTACGATGAGTCGACTCAATGGGAAAAAGATGCACCTACCCTCATTCCTTAGCTAAGTTGGTGCTGTTCAAGTAATACTGACATCATTGAAGAAAATAATAGTCTTAAGAAAGCCAAGGATGCCTTGTGTAAAAGTAATTTCAAAATTTATATCAAGAAACTTGCAATAACTCGAAAGAGATATCACGTCTTATATCAGGGCAGCTCAAGTACCTGGAAAGTCTCTAGATAACTGTTATTTTTTGCTCTAATTAATACGGCGACATTTCCTCTGGTGTATGCCAGAAAAGAAGGAGTAGATGATCAATGATGACTTTTTCGAAAACCTTCTAGACGGACTGAAGGAAAGTAAACAGAAGTCAACAATTAACATTCTTGATACTCAACCCAACTTGGATATTGATGAAGAGCACGAAACTTCCCAAAGACTGTTGGATATCACAGCAACTTTGAAGAAAGTAGACGATTAAGAGGCATTCATAGCAAGAAGTTGGTGTCCATAGTCATAGATATCATAATCCCTCCCCTGTTTTTGAGAGACCTAGTTCATAAAAAACTGCCTTTTACGCTATTCGACTAAAAATAAAGATAGATGGTGTAAATGCTCCACCTATAAAACTGAAGAATATCGTGTTAAGTCTTGTTCATAATAGAAAAGACCAAGCGAATTTGCTCTGAACTAGTGTTTGAAGGATGAAAAGCTTATGCGATGAACCTCTCAGAAATTGAATGGAACTAGTTCAGGTAGGTATTTAGACCACCCATTCTCAAAAGAGCCTTATATTTATTTTTAAGATGTCAATGACTCCAAGAGCAAGGAATTCATTGCACACGGTGTTGATAGTGAATAGTATGACTCTATGCCACATACTGAGCATGGAGATGTTAATATCGAGGAAGAAGGCTCTATGGCATGTGAAAACTATGCCCCTGTTGTTGAGAGCCCAGAATTTTCAATTCCAACAGTATAGCTCGCTAATACAGCTGCGTCGCCGCATTTGACTGACAATTTTTAAAAAAATTAGAGGCCCGCTTCGCCCCACACGACGGACAATTGTAGTTTGTGGAGAGTTCTTTGTCATTAAATAAACAATACGTGGATAGCAACAAAGAATGAATTAATAAATTATCCACTTATGCCCGTAAGAAAAGCTTGCTTTCTTGAAGGGTTGATATGAAAGATTGATGTTTGTTTGTTTTACATTTTTCGTCCGTGGAGCAGCTACTTACATGGAAGTAGCTGTCCTAGAAAGCCTCCCGAGGGGCGAAGGACGCGCCGATCAACCTTGATCAGGTGTCGGCGTCTCAATGAGTGATTTTTACTCTAAGTCTATCGTACATGCTTTACCCTAGCACTTTACTAAATACATTTCAGAAAAAGAAATAATCCTTTTTTTTTTCTTTTTTTTTAATAACATTTTACATTTTACCTTCCCTTATCCTTTAGTCGAGCTCCCCTTTGTAACTTATAGGGCAAATGCCTTCGCTGCGTCTGTTGAGCCCACAAGCCAGTTTATAGCTTCTCGAGTACGGCGAGTTCTGCAAGCTTTTCTTGCCGCTCTATTGCTATGCCTACAGAAAAAAAAGAAATGTTCTGGGTACTTGGCTCTGCCACAGCCACATTTGCTAGATTCTGTGTGCGAGAATCGGTTTTGATAATCTATGAAGTCTCCGTGACCTGTTCTCGATGCTATTAGTTGACCAAATATTTTCCTAGGAAGCTGGGCTTCTTTGGGCTTTTCTGAGAAAGAGATATTCAGTTTCCTATATCTACGGGGACTGTTCAGCCTCCACTAATCTTCTGTGTTGCTGGCGATCTTCTTTCTGGCTAGTCTCTTGATTGCAGCGTAGGTAAAAGTCTGATCCTTCGGATTATATATATTAGCTCCAAGCTTGGTAAGTCTGTCTGCTTCGGAATTCCCACTGTTTCCAGATTAGTCTGGGACCCATATAGTGTAAATGCCTCCACGACTAACGTGTGGGAGGCATCTTCTACTTTTTCATTCAGTCAAATGGTCGCAAATTTTGCGCGCCTGTTTGTGACGTGATATTGATAGTTGTCAATGGCATATGTTAACGGCAACCTTATTATCCGAATAAACCATTGAATTCTCCACAAATTGGGTGGGTGCTGAGTTTAAGGTCGCTTGCTTGCCTTTTTGCAAGGCGTGTATCTCCGCATCTGCTACCTCAGCTTGGCTCTGTAAAGAAAAGGAACACGAGGGAATCTTCTGACCTGCCTGGAAGGCGACATAGCCCCCACCAGCAACCTCAAGAGGAGATAGGGAGCCATCAGTGTATATGTAGATGTCATATGGGATTTGGTTTTTGGCAACCTTAATTTTGATGATGTTTGGAGCAAGCGTTGGAATTTCATCTGACAGTGATTGTGGCAGAAAGCCAGCTATGCGGGTCAGGTGCGTGCCTGAAGATTGAAAAGCTCTCCTTCTTAATGGGTGTTGGAGATCCAGGGGGCGCAGACGAAGTGACTGAAGAATTTGTGTTTTAGGCAGCATTTGCTTGACTGGGGGCGTTCCCGTTTCTCTATGTAAAGCGACAATGGGAGTTGTCCGATATTTCGGTAAAGTGGCCCTGAGACTGATATTGATTGTCTTCTGGACCCGAGATAGGTGCTCTGGGCACCGGCTATCTTTCTCGATACATCTTCCTCTAGGCCACGAGAAAGTCTTTTCTCCTGGCCACCATATTTCTGCGCCATGGAATGCGGTTCAAAACACACAAGCCTTGAGAGCTTGCTATACTAGATGTGGGAGGGAGCCCCTGAGGTATTATTCAGACGTTTGAGATGACTGGCGACTGCTTTAGCTTTTGCTGTCCATTTGAAAACGTGGGAAAGAAACGAAAGTTTTCGGTCTAACCAGACCCCGAGCCATCTTTTGACTTGGTTTGCTTGAAGTTTCTTGCCTTGGATTCTACATGATGGGTATTTTTTTGGTTCGGGTGCTTGGGTGAGGTGTTACAGCTCACTCTTATCTGGATCAAAAGAAATAGCATTACGATCACCCCACGCTATTATCTTGGAGAATTAAATGGCTAATTTTTTCGTACATTACGAGAGACTTGGGCCCGTGCAAAAGATACCTATGTTATCAGCATAGCCAAACTTAGTTTGTCTTCCTCCTATTTTGAAAATAGGCTCAATGAAAAGTATGAAAAGAGTTTGGAATATTGGGGAGCCTTGAGGAAACCCACAGAGTAACTGTTTCTCCTTAGTAAAAGTTTCTTCAAATCGAGTTCGTACTGAAAGCCCTGTCATGAACGATGCCACCAATTGTACTAACCAACTAGGCCATCCTTGGTTTGTGAGGTGATCCTGTAATGTCCTGAGAAGTACAGTATTAAAAGCACCTTTAACGTCCATAGTGACCAGTGAGGCACAGTAGTTATGTGAACAAGCTTTTTCTATATCGTGGACTAAGCAGCCGACCAGATCTATTGCCGAACGCTTGGGTAAAGCTCCGAATTGCTGAGGGTGAAGTACCTTTTCAAGAATTGCCGCTTGGCTGATTCTTCTTGCTAAAAAGTCTTTCTAATCCTTTTCCTAAGCATGATAGAAGGGAAATTGGACGCCATGAACTTGGTGAAGATAGATCACGTTTGTTCGGTTAAGGGACGAAGATCACTTCCGCGCTTTTAAAAGCTTGAGAATGGAAGCCTTTTGCCATATACTGTTTGAACAGAATTACGATTGTTTCTTCCACACCATTTCAGCAAGCCTTTAGTATATTGACTGATATCCCGTCCGGTCCAGGAGTGGAGCTTGGGGCGTGGAGAAGGCAGTATCGAACCTCGCTTACTGTAACTTAATCAGAGAGGTTGATTTTACCGGCGGTATTTGCTATGGAGAGGACTGGAGCGATATCGTCTACCGCTGATCTTCTCTCAAGTAGCGACTTGCGGAGAATGCTGGCTTTGGCGGAAGGGTCAGTGCAGGATACACCTTCATGTCGAATGGGAGGGTTAGAGAGTTTATCTCTCGATTTTTGCCATCTAGTTATCTTAAAAATGTCACTAGCGCAACTAGCATCATTAATGAATTCTTGCCAATGAGCCTTCTCTGCCGCTCGGGTTGCCCTACGCAGTTCCTTCTTCTCCTGAGAAGCATCTCCCAGACGTCTCGCGCGTCGATAGTTAGCAGCTTTCCTTGCGCAATTCTTATTCCACCACTGGGACCCTGAGCCTGAGTGCTTTTTGCGTGGGAGGAAGCGTTGCATATTGCATAGGATACACTCCATTATTTTGTAGGCCAAACCATCGAATTCTGCAGGAAGAAGATGAGTAGAGGGCATTTTTTCTTGAACACCAGAGGCAAATTTTTGTAAAGCATCGGAAGACTTGGTGTATTGTATCCTTGGAAGTTGTTTAGAGAATCTTCTTAACGGAATTTTTGACACTAAGGTTTCGTGATTAGAGGTTGTGTATGAATGCTTTTCGATCGTACATTGCGCTTCTTGATTGTTCGAGAGTGCGAGGTCTAATGTGCTACCTCTATTATGTGTTGCGTAATAAGGAGATATGACTTGTAGACCTGATTTTCTAATCCAGCTCACTGATTCCTACCCCCGATCAGATAGATTTGCATTAAAATCCCACTCAGGATGTCTAGTATTAAGATTGCCGGCAATGAGGCAATTGCTTGGAATACTCCAGTGTTTAAGAACTGATGTGACTAGGCCTGTTCGGTTTTCTTTAGGGGGTCTGTAAACATTTACTATGGTGATAAGTGGTTCGACACCAGCTAGCTTGACCCAGCAGATGTCTCCAGAGATAGCTGGGCGCAGTTGTTCTGGGAACAGTTTCTTTCTTTTCCCTATATAGGTGAGCACCCGAGGTCTTACTTCCCACGAATCTGTGGGGCTAAAATTGACGAAGTCAGGGTGACTCTTTGTAACTCGTTTTTCGGATGAAGTTAATGTCCATGGTTCTCGAAGTAGCATAATATCAAAGTTATCGTCGAGGGCCAGCGTTAGAGCTAAATTGTGGTTAGCTTGACCTCGGCCAGCGTTGGCTTGAAAGATCCTAAGAACTTTTCTTTGAGAACATTTTTATATCTTTTAACATGAGTTATTTTTACTGGGTTGAGTCTGAGCATAACTCAATGACTTCGCGATTTACCAAGCTGCTTCTCCTGCTGTGAGAAGCCTTGCTATCTCGGCTCTGGTAGGTTATATTAACATACCGCGTCTGACTACAGGCTGCACGGGACAGATCGGGTCTGTTGCCACATTTAAGTTGGGCAATTAGTGTCTCCCTTTCAAGCGTAGCTTGTAATAGGACCAGGGATCCTTGTAGGATGATTCGGCCTTAGCCGAGCTAGCCGAGTTAGCCCATTTCGCTTATAAAACGACACCTCGCTTAATAATAAAACCTCAACGTTCCTTTGATCAGCGACATGAGAGTAAGTTAGAAGACTCAGATCTTCCGTTGAAAAGGAAGGAAAGATAGATGGAAAGACTATTCTTATTGTATGACACTCTGGCGGAACATAATAGGCAAGCAGATTACTGTGGAGAGACTTTGCTCTTTAACGGACATATATTCATTCAAAGTAACCTTCTTGTGTCCTTACAATTAGATAACCCTTTAACATAGCCCATGAAAACGGTGTCTATTGTGTGGATTCAGCTTCAATATACGGTAAACTGATACCGCTTTCAATAGTCAAGATGTAAATCACTACGAAATTCATAATGAGAAAATGGATATTTAACAAATAGATAAGGACCTACGGGATGACAATAAACCTAGTGACAACATTGCTATAGATTATGTTACTAAATTTTTAAAAAAATTGAAGCACTTAAGCTTAATTTGCACGAAGATCTTAATGATAAACCTGTTTAGCTCAATAAAGATATGATACAACAGAAAAGACATAACATATTCAAATTAATGCACCGTCGATTTGGTCACGTTACTCCTACTGCACTGGGAAAACTGCATAATGTAACAAATTTGAGGAAGTCGATTATATCACCACAGCTATTACCTATATATGACATATGCATGAGAGCGAATATAATAAATCACCTCATCAAGCCAAATTTCTCGCGGTCATTGGAAATTCTCGCTTCTGCGGGATCATTATTTTAATGGAATCGTTGATAACAGGAGCTGATGAGTTTGGATGTTACTTTTCGCTAGGAGGTCAGAGCTTCCTGTCAAGCATAAATGAGCTTTCAATTAATGCCAGAGTTAAAAAGACCGGGATGCTTCTCTAAACATCAGGGGATGTCTCTCGAGTCGTTCCCTAATTCTATTTATTTTAGAAGTCAGACTCTGACGTAGAATACAAAATAGAGCTTTTGCAGAAATTTTTATGTGGTCAATCATAACACAAACCTAGCTTAGCTTTGGAGAAAGACTGGGGTAGAAACATTTGGTCGTTTGGAATTCATCATTTATTTCTTAACAAGTATTTTCCTTGAAAACGAGGCATAAACTCTATTTCCTTATGATCATGCCTAGTTTGGCTTGGCGGATCCATGGAGTAGGAACACTATCATGATCATAGGGTTCAGAATTTTTATCAGTCTTTTCCTGAAAGCTTTTTGGTTGAGAAATCAGATTCGAATAAAATACAAGGACTTTACACGAACTTTGGTTGATATGTCATGTTATGATCACTTCTTTGATCTATAATCTACTCACCCTTCAAGGCTTTTCTTCTCCAGCTCCAATAATTTCTTCTTATACAGTCATATTTGTCGCTTAATAATCTGAGCGCCTCGTCGGCTTTATTGTATTCGCTTTTTTCTATCCAAATATCGGCTGAGAATTCCAGAGCATGTGAACTCTTTATTAATTTGCACTCTGCAGATCCTACTTCTTCCAGAACCACAAAATTAGATACCCAGTCTTCTTCCTCTGCCATTTTCTGCCCTGCTTTTCTCAACACACCTCTTAAATAATTCCATGGGCAAGGGTTTTGTGGAGCTTCCATAATTTGGGCTTTGGCAAACATCTTTTCTCTTTCTATAACTTCATTAGGGATATTAGAATCATAATCATAAGAACTTGACGAAGCTGATGCATAGTCAGGATCAGAAAAAACAAGAAAAAAGCGGTGAGACCAAGCGGAATTATTTCGCACGTCTCTCTTTAGAAGAACCTCAATTGAGGATAATTCCTTGGGGTTGAATAATTTTAGTTTTCGAATAAGATACTGTCGATAGCTCCAAACGTGGTAATTCTTGCTGTCTTCATCAAACATTCTCTGCATGAATTCAGTTTCAGAATTAGTTAATTCTTCTATCGCAGTAGAATCGTTGGCGATACTAGGGTACAGGTGATCTATTAATAACTGCCTATGATGCCATATTTGATAATTTTTTTGATTCTGAATGGCAATTTCATTCAGCCAATCTAGCTCTGCAGCAATGGAATAATTCAGAGCCTTTATTGTTGAAGCACGATAGAGCCAGACAGTGTAATGGGCAGGATTAAGGGTTATGATGTGCGCTGTAAGGGCAAGTGCACGTGCCGAACGCTCCTCATTAGCCATGATTGCTCTTAAGTAGCTCATTGCTGTCATTAGATTTAGCTAAATATAGCAAGTTTCAAAGGCCCTACCTTCCGAATACTCGTCGGTATAAGTAATGGCTGCTAAAGCTTTCTCGCTATCTTCCTGCGGGATAGGGATCACGTCATCCCAATTCGGGTCGTCCTCATATGTACCTGTCTTATTTCCTTTTAACATATTTAGAAGTTTCCTACGATTTCTTTCCGTTTCTATATCAGCCTCTTCCTTGATTGACTGTTCTCTAAAGTATCTAGACTCGGTTCTTAAGATACCCACCTGCCTTTCCTTACGGATGTATTTGTAGAATTCTGTAGGTGAGTATTGGGCCAGATCTCTCCCCCTGGAGTCTTTTCCTAAATCTCTGGGTCTTGTAATGGGAATAGGTAGATTCCGAACTTTGATACACTTCCAGAATTCCTTTTTTTGGGTTTCATTCCACAAGCGCCAATTCCCAGATTCGATTACTGAAGAGAGTATGTGAGCGATTTCATAGTCTGACGTCAGTCCCTTTGTAGAAGTAGATCGAGAAGAAATGGATTCGAGATGAGAAAATTCAAGCTGAGCAGCTATGGTAGAATCTGTCATAGATATCAAGTAAGCTTCTTGGCCATATTGAGAAGAAAAAGGGGGGTTGATAACTAGTTTGCGTACATTCCTCAGACTTCTTGGGATGGGTGAATTGTGGAATTTTATCAATTTGTACTTTTGATTTTGAGCCCATATTTACAAAAAGCTCCTCGAATTGGCGACATAGCCCTCGGATTTTATAGACTTATTGTATCATATGTTATGGAATAGCCAACAGGAACGTCTGGCGCCTATTTGCGAATCGGACAAGCAGTTTTTGTGGGTCCGGCCTAAGACTATTTCAATGATTGGTCTAAACATTTATTAAACCAATCATTATCGTAGTTTTGAGTAGAAAATAGTCAAGTTACATCTCACTATAAGACAAAGATGTACAATTTTCAAATTTCCAAGGGTAGGGTTTCTATAGTGGGGCAAGGCCTCCCTCGCCTCTGTGAATACAGTGTTGCAACGATCGAGAAGATCTCTTTGCAAAAGCAGGGGTTTAGTAGGGGCTTAACTCAGTACTACAACACTTTTGGACTTTTATCCCCAGCTAGTCTTAACTTTCCATAGAGGATGCCTAGAATTTCAGGATAATCATTTTACAGAGATAGCTAGCGCGTGGTTAAAAACTCCAGAAAATGAAGGTGCATGATTTTTGTGCAGGTAATAAGCCCCACTTTTATAACTCATATATCATTCCCTCTGGCAAATGTTACATAAAAGCGCCCGACTTGTTTCGATAACGCCTCGCGATTGTTGCATAAACGCCCCGCACGTGACAAAACCTTACAATGGAAAACCTCACAATTGGAACGTTCTTTTTTCTAATGTTTTCGACATGTACATATATTTCATTAAGGTATATAGGTAAGTGTTAATTTATGGTTGCGCATCTATAATTTAATCATGCTAAATTTAGTTCGTTTTCTTTGTAATTTAGCTTACTACAGGTTGTTCCAGCAACCATGAAACGGCAAGTAAATAAACAGTTACATTTTGTCAAGTGAATATTTATCTAATTATCTATCTGCGTGTACATATCTCTAAATTTAACCTTACAATACTCTTTTAACTTCTTTTCGGATATAATATTAGTTTCTAAAATGTCGTTGTAACAAGGGAATCTTTTACCACCACCAACAGACCAGCGCTTCGAGAAATGGCAAGTAGCATATGAACACTGTTAAGAATGAGCCAAGAACCATGGTTATTGCTTAGTAGTCAGTCGTTCTTCAAAATTACGGTATAAAATCGCAAATAAATCAAAGGACCTTGTATGTAATCAGGTTAATACATACATGGTTAAGGGCACACAGCGCAAACATATGACATCCAAGAAGAAAGGCTGCACGTTTAAGTGCAAAATTAGTCGTTCAGATGGTACATATTACATTAAAATTGGCGAGCCTTCGCATACGAACCATGAAGCTTTATGGCATTTTTTTCAAGCATGTAATCCATCAAAGACGTGATAGCGATACAAGGACTGCCATTCACGCGCAGATACGCGCAAATACTAGGCCCCAAGAGACAATGACTGCTTTTCGACAAAAATGTGCTACAAATATCACAGTCCGAGATATATACAATGAAAAGAGATTAGGGAAGAAGTGGCAACTGAACGGCAACTCACCAACAGAAGCACTGCTAATAATGCTGCAAGAGAGCAATAACTGGACCTTCAATTATAAGTTAGATGCAAGCAATAGACTAATGCATCATTTTTTCGTATTCAACCCTGCCATTACCATGATGCAATCACATTCTGATATTTTAATGGCCGATTGCACTTATAAAACTAATCGCTTTGGAATGCTACTACTTCACTTCCTGGGCATTACTTCAGTAAATAAATCTTTCAGTGCTGCCTATTGCGTTATGTCAATCGGATTAGAATCAAGTTATCTATGGGCTTTGCAGCAACTTGAAGCCTATGTCTATGCACCAGTAATCCGTGCACCTCATGTTTTTGGATCAGATAATGAAACAGCACTTAAGAATGTAGCTCGAAAATTGTGGTGAACAACTAATCATTATCTTTGTCATTAGCATATACCGCATACAAATGAACATTCTAACTGCTTTAGATCAGCATAGTAAAGATAAAAACGGTAATTTCATGCCAACAGCTGAAGAAATTAAGCTTCGGGATGGGTTCATGAGAGCTTTAAATGAGATGAATCGTACAAAAACCGAAGGGAAGTATTAGCGAATTTGGAACAAGATTCAATGAGAGTATTGTAGGTTTCCAAGACTCATAAAATATTTGAGTGAAAATCAATACCTTCAACGCACTCGATATATAGCAACCTTAATAAGTTCATAAAAAACCATACTATGAGTCTCTTTACGAAGCAGCTCACAATAACCAAGTCATCGAATAGGAATTCAATATGTAGTAAAACTTTTGAGATAGTCGCGACACATAGAAAGCTTCAACTTAGAGGGCAAATAGCTGTCTACGCTCTGCTAAGACCGCTACGTAGAGAGGGAGATGACAATTTTAAAGAGGAGCATCAAGAGTGGTAGTTTGTCTACTTTATAGTCACGGAAAATTGCTTGGCGCACCTTTTTTGTCCTGCACAACACCCCCTTAAAGTTATTATGAAGATTTCCCGAAATTTTGATTATGTATTTTACATACAGCATAAACCGATTTAAGATACCGTTACTTCACATGTTTGAATGTAGAAACATCAACTCTAATTTTGAGGTAGGTTATGCTTTCATGGGTTAAGGAACTGAGGGAAAGTAAAGATGAGCTTTTAATACCTTGAACATGATTCTTTAAGAGAATAGTATACAGAAACCCGAAGTTATTATTGCTGACAAAGAGCTAGCCCTCATGAATACAATCGTCCAATAATTTCCCTCTTCGAAAAATATACTCAGTGCATGGCACATAAAGATGGCACTCCAGATTTATCTAGGCAAGGAACTTGTCACGGATTCAGTGAAAAATTTTATGGAAGATTTAATGAAAGTTTGGAATGCACCAGCAAGTGTTGGGTTCTCCGAGAATTGGAGTAGTTCCAAAGCCAAGTGGCTAGCCACAAATTGTAACGGTGGAAGGATTGTGAAATATGTGGAAGACATATGGCCTCTTTATACTGAAAGAATTATAATTCGCTTTGTCAATAGATACCTTCATCTCGGACATAGTAAATGCGCTAGAATTGTTTATTAAGTCTTGTAATATGCCTAATGTCAGTTGCTATGCCAATAAGCCGAAAAACGGATGAGATTGTTAGATATCAAATTGTATAATAAGTGAATAAATTGTAAAATCACAAGGTGTCTGAAGATTTCAATTAAATATTCAATATAATCAAATCCCAAGACTTGTGTGTGACTACTTCTCTAGAACTACTCTACTAATAAGTGTCATTTTGAACTTGATCCTGCTTTACATATCCCCTATTAGTACATATCGCTTATTTATACGTTTGCACTATTATTTATTTATTTATTCTATTTTAAGGTCCTAGGCACAAGCCCTACGTCTACTTTGGGTTCAGGACCGGCGGAGCCGGTGGGGATCATGGCCTCAGGCATGCCCTACTCGTTTACGCCCGTTATTTACATAAAATGTAGGAAGTATATGAAAATATGAGAACCAAAGAAAAAAAAAAACAAAGGAAAAAGCAAAGGAAAAATAAAGAAAGAAGTATAATAAGGATTAGCCCAGCATTTCTCACACCAAGTTCTAACCCGCCATTCACTATCCTGGCATGCAATTATTAACTCTCCTCGCGTACAGCTGAGGATGAGTCCGACATTTGGTCACTGAAACAACCTGTAATCCGAGCAAATTCCGAGAATTTCTTCGCGCAGTTATGCCCAAGGAGTTTTCTTCTAAAAGTATCAAATATCATACCGTTTCGAAGTTTACGCATTTGGTTTGCGTGCCTTCGACAACGAATAAAGTGGGTGGGAGAAGTCTCCTGTCCACAGACGCATTGAAGATTAGCGTCTACATGGTTTAAGCGACGATGATAGGCCGCAAAGTCACCGTGTCCTGTTCTTGCAGCTAGTAAATTATGTAATAGCCGCCGTGGTAATGCTAGCTCAGGTGGTTTCCTACGACGCATCTTCAAATCCAGGTCTTGATACCGAGCTGGACAAACTTTCGACCACCATTTTTCTACCAACATTTGGCGTTGCTGTTGCATAAGCCTGCGTAGGTAAGCTAAAGTTATGTAACCGGGCTGGATATGTCTCTCCAGCAAGTTTCTTAACGCAGCACGGGCTTCCGCGTCCGCTTCTTCATTTCCGCAAATTCTAGAGTGACCTGGCACCCATCTGAATTCTGCATTTATAGATTTTGCTAAATTGTGAAAAAGGCTAGTTAGGCGGATACTGGATGTTGATTTACCAGTAGATAGAGCCATCACTGCAGCCTGATTATCGAGGAGAATATAAATCTTCTCAGTGTTTCGTCTCACGGACATAGCAGCTCGAAGTGCCATAGTAGCCCCAAAAATTTCTGCATCATAAACTTCTCCACCGTGTAATGTGCCGTTACCTTTTTGGAAGGTTATACTCCCGCGTTGAAGAACAAATCCCCAGGATGAGCGANAGTTTGAAGTGGTTCTGCAGATTCTCCTCGTGGGAGTGTCGAAAAGAACGTTGAATTCGGGACAACTTTGTTTCTGGCCTTTTTGACAGTCTTGATCTTGTTTTATATTTTAAGGTGCCCACATTGGGACTCACACTTGCTCTCACTCGAAGAGGGTGTCGATCATCCGGGGTGTTAAGACGAGCTGCAAGACGTAGGCGATAGCCTTCTAATAAAATGTGAGCGGGGGGGATTCCTCCTTCTCTGTGTAAAACCACGTTTGGTGTAGTTCTCCACACTGGAAGTGCAGCTCTCAGGGCCGTATGTAAGACCTTATCAATTAATCCACAATGAAAGGTTGTAGGAGGTCTTACGGTCCCATTTACACTTGGCCGAGACAAGCCTGGCCACCACACATCAGCTCCAAAAGTCGCTACAGGCACAATACATGCGTCAACTGCTGTTATCAATGCTTTAGGCGCTGCTCCTCTTTGCACAGAGTTTAGTCGCCGCATATGTTGGGCTAAACCAAGTGCCTTTGTACTCCAAGTTATTACATGGTGCTTGAACGAAAGTTGACAGTCGAGATGCACGCCCAGCCAACGGATATGTTCAGCTGGCTGAATATTTTTCCCACTCACTGTAATTGCGACAGGTTTTTCTCTCCTACGCCCGGGAAATTGAACTACTTCTGTCTTTTTGGCGTCAAATAGGACAGAATTTTCTTCTGCCCATTTCGATAGACTATCAACCTCCCTCTGAGCTGCCGCTGCAGACTCCTCAACTGTCCGACCAATTCCTAAAATTCCAATATCGTCCGCATAGCTAAAGCGACAGATTGCGTTCCCACTCTTCATTGGTTCTGCTGTGTATAGAAGGAATAATAGGGGACAGATAGGTGATCCCTGAGGGACCCCACATAATAACTCTTTTGCTTCTGTGACCCCTCCCTGAAAACGCACTTGTACTCGGCGGCTCTCCAGAAACGATTTCGTCCATCTCAGGACTGAGTAGTGCCATCCTTGAGCTTTCATCCGCCAAATTAGTCTATTATGTAACACAGCATCAAAAGCCCCTTCCACATCTAGTGTTACGAGTGTGGAAGTCCAGCCTTGAGTCTTGGCCTCCTCAATGTCATGTACTACGCAAGAAACCAGATCCGTTGCTGATCGTTTGGCTAACGCTCCAAACTGCTGCCTACCTATAATATCTGTAATTATAGCGAGATGGGACATTCTTTTTGCCAACAGTCTCTCTAACCCTTTTCCTAAGCAAGACAATAAGGCAATAGGCCTTCATCCCTTCACTGATGATGGGTCGCGCCTTGCTTTTGGTAGGAAAACTATTTCTGCAAGTTTAAAACAAGTTGGGTGATAGCTAAGTCGAAGACAGGCACGAAATAGTTGAGTTACATGATCTCCTATATTTTTCCAGCATGCAGCTAATAACTCGACGGAGATCCCGTCCGCACCTGGACTGGTGTTGCCGCATCCAATTGTGCAGGACCTTACTTCAAGTTCCGTCAATTCTTCTGACCAAGGGATGCGCGCCTCTTCTGACACCGTGCAAGGGGGCAGGTCATCAGATGCTGAGAAGCGTGATAAAAGACAGTCTCTAAGTATTATTGCGCGTTCTAATTGATCTGCAATAAATCGACCCTCATGTCGAAGGGGGGATGTGTTGCTGGAATGTTGAGGTGCCGCCCACCGCATGAGTTTGTATACGTCACGAGAGGACTTCAAATCTTCTATCTTTCTTTTCCAGTGCTCTCTTTTAGCAGAGGCAACTGTATTTCTAAATTTCCTTGCCCGCAAGTTGCGCTCCGCATCCTCCACTGCTTCTTTGTATTCTAGATGGGCAAACTTACACTCAGGAGTCCACTATGGTGCTTTTCTACCACTTGCTTTATTGGGTCGCTTCCCAACTGCTTTTAGAGAGTTGGTTAAGGCCCAGCAAATATCTTGAGCAAATTTTTCCGTCTCTTCTATTGTGTTCAGAGTTGTACTCGGTGGCAGCCACTCCGTGACTAGCCGGGTGAACTGAGGTATTTTTTCCTTAGATACTCGGAGTTTCCTCTCAGAGTTAAGCGGATTTAAAGTCGTCGCTTTACTAATAGGGACGAAGCCACAGATTGGAAGGTGGTCGCTGGTCATGCATTCTTCTTTGCAGACCCAAGCCATTGTATCCTTCACATTCGTCCAAGCTAGATCAAGTGTATTCCCGGCACGATGTGTCGGTTCCCCTACAATAAGGCAAGTGAGGTGATGCATCTCGGCCCATTTTTCTATATCTTCACCTTGGCCATAATAACTGCTTGCACCAGGCTGCCATGCNTGAACTGAGGTATTTTTTCCTTAGATACTCGGAGTTTCCTCTCAGAGTTAAGCGGATTTAAAGTCGTCGCTTTACTAATAGGGACGAAGCCACAGATTGGAAGGTGGTCGCTGGTCATGCATTCTTCTTTGCAGACCCAAGCCATTGTATCCTTCACATTCGTCCAAGCTAGATCAAGTGTATTCCCGGCACGATGTGTCGGTTCCCCCATAATAAAGCAAGTGAGGTGATGCATCTCGGCCCATTTTTCTATATTGTCACGGTTTTCAGACAAAACGCTTATGCAATTTTGTAGGTACAGTTTGTTATAGGGCCGGGGCCCTTGTATTGAAATTCGGCCTAAGCCGAATCGGATGGCATCGCTTATTAACCGACACCCTTTTATTATGATCGTCGATGTTTGTTGATTAGCGAGAATACTCCTTAGTTGTCATAGACAACGACAGTATTCGAAAGTGTTCTAGGTATTTCTGAGAATCAGATGGAAGATACAGGATACTACTATTTCGTATGACAGAGTACCTTGAAAGGATATATAAGGAGGGACGGCTTATTGTACGTAGTTTTCTCTTTAATGAAAATATAGATATTCTAAGTAACCTTCTTGTGCCCTCACAATAAGACAAACCTTTTACATATATTTTCATTCTTAAAAATATAAAACAAATAAAAGACATTGGAAGGGATACTATTATTGGATATATAAGACACATTGGAAAAATTG
>QVIK01000571.1:0-33823 GCA_003957845.1 Oidium heveae
AAAAGACAATAAACTACCTTCTAGAGCTGAAATAGCACAAATTCGTCAAGTAGCATCTGCTGCTAGAATACGCCTGAAAAAAGCACACTGTTATATTATTTCATCAACTCAACCTTCACAAACAGTAACTACTGACCAAGGAACTGAAAATCAAACTACTCCTCGAACAGTGAGAAAGCTTTTCACTGAGTCACCCACACCAGCTCGTGGCAGATTTGCTATATTATCAACTCCTACTCGCGGCAGAAACCTCCAAAATAGCCCAAATCGTATGAATGAATAGCACAACTGTAACATTTAAAATCCTATCAATAAATGTGGGTCGTAGCTCTGCGGCCCACGAAATTGCACTTAATGTTGCCTTTAAATCAAACATCGATGTATTATTAATTCAAGAGCCTTATATATTTAGAGATATTATAAGGAAGATCACACGAAAACACCCAGCTTTTGACTGTTTCACTCCAACTGATGAATGGTCGGTTAGACCCCGAGTCGTTACATATACAAGAAAAGAATCACATTGCAAATTTTTCCAAGAACGACCCTTCGCACTGACAGAAGTAGGAGTAAGCGACCTACTCTTTCTTACTATCCAACCTCCACGAAGCCCACAAATTTCAATACTTAATCTATACAACGCACCACCTGGATCTAATAATCCAGGTGCTGGCGTCAACCTTCTCCTTTCTCTAACAAACGATTTCTCTTGCTCGAATATGATATTAGCTGGGGACTTCAACCTCCATCACAAAGACTGGCATCCATCATACACTGGCCCATCTTCCTCTCAAACCCAATCCCTCAATGATTGGCTGGAGGCCAAAGGCTTAGTTTTAATTTCAGAGGTTGGTGTTCTAACACATTATAGGGGGAATGTACTAGACCTCTGCTTTGCAACACAACAGCTAGTGGCCAAAGGGACTAAATCCGCCGTTCAGAGAGAACTAGATGTAACTTCAGATCATCTACCCTTACTTATAACTATACCAGGCAGCAAGAAAAATCTACCGGTAACTCCTAAACCTCGATTCGGGACTATAAAAGTAGACACGTTCTCTGCCCTGCTCAACATGCAATTATCGGAGTTAAACACACCTCTACAAAAATCAGTCGCACATATTGAAGATAGAACAGAAAGGCTAATCCTCGCCCTGCAGCAATCATTTTCTGGCTCTGCTATACATTCATTGCCTCATAACAAAGGACAACCTTGGTGGGATCAAACGTGCAGAGAGGCGAAAAGACATTTTAGAGAAATATCCCAACTAAGGACCCTCACTTATGCAGATTGGAGAATATACAGAAAAGCTATAAGGAAAGCAAAATCAAATTTTTTCGTAAAAAACTTAATGAAGTTAGCACTGCAAAGGAGGCTTTTGAAATTTCCAAATGGCACAAAAGTAAAGGACAATTCCGCTCTCCTCCCATGATAGACCCACTCCATCCCGAAAATCGGCCAGCTCAGATAGCTGAAGAAAAAAGAGATGTTTTGCTAAGGAATCTCCTGTGTAATCAGACGGACGTAGAAGACATTCCTCACTCTACTCCCTGTGTCGCAACGATCTCACTCCCATTTCCTTGTATCACTGAAGCAGAAGTTTCACGAGCAATCCTTGGAGCTGGATCAACCACACAAGGTAGAGATGGTATTTCTACGTCAATTTTACGTCTTGCATGGCCTCAGATTTCTAACATAGTTCGGGAGCTTTTTCAGACGTGTCTTGAAGTTGGTCATCACCCTCACTGCTTTCGTACTGCAATCTTGGCAATAATTGAAAAGCCAAAAAAGATAGATAGATCCTCCCCAAGATCCTACAGGCCTATTGCCCTCTTATCTGTGCTAGGGAAAGGTCTCGAAAGAATTATTGCAAAGCGCATGTCTTGGATTGCTATTAAACATAAAGTCCTTGCCAGGAAACAGTTCGGTGCACTACCATCAAGGTCATTCGTTGACCTTACTACCTGTCTCACACAAGATATTGAAAATGCCTTGGTTAAAGGATGGACTGCTTCAGTCGCTACCCTGGATATAAAAGGAGCTTTCGACGCAGTTTTGCCAGGAAGACTTATTCGTCGTCTTAGAGAGCAAGGTTGGCCGAGTCATCTCTGTAACTGGGTATCTTCTTTCACAAGTAATCGCAAAGTCTGTATACATCTTGATGGTGAGATAGGCCAAGCACAGTAGATACAATGTGGGCTTCCGCAAGGATCCCCTATTTCTCCGATCCTCTTTATGTTATATATATCCCCATTGTTCAAGTTGGAGAGACTTAAAAAAGCTTTCGGTTACGCTGATGATGTCGCAATATTAGAGACCTCAGAGAAATTAGCAGCATCAATCTATCAGGCTTTAATATGGGGCAGCTATGAAGGACTGACTTTCTATCCGGGAAAATCTGAATTATTGCACTTTAGTAGGAAACGACGTGATAAAGATAGAAATCCTCCAGTCATCACCGATAAATTTCCAATAACCGTCAACTTAGAAAAACCTTACCTTAAGTGGCTAGGAATTTATTTTGATAGAGAATTGAAGTTTAGACATCATGCATGTATACAAGCCTCAAAAGCCCTTAAAGTTGCTAATACTCTACGCTGTTTCAGTAACACAATCCGAGGAATACCCTCACGATTATCCAAACAAGTAATCAGTGCTTGTGTTCTCCCAATCGCCCACTTTGGATCATCGATATGGTGGCCAGGTAAAACTAGGATGAAAGGTAATCGAATAATCAGTAACAGAGTCGGGATACATATTAAAGAACTTGAAAAGGTACACAAAGCAGCAGCTAGGGCTATTTTACCAGTATACCGCACTACATCTATCGCAGTACTGTACCGAGAGTGAGGCCTCAGCCCTGCTGAATTAACTTTGGATTCTCTGTCTAGAAGAGCCGCCGTAAGAACATGCAGGTTAGATCTATGCCATCCACTCTATAAGAAAAGACATAAACTAGCTCTTGGTCCTGCAAGCACTCGTCTTGCTCGGACACTAGAGAATATACCACCCTCGGAAGAAATCGATCCACTCTCCATTCCCCCTTGGGATAAGTATAAGTCAAGAGAAAACATCTTAATGCTAGGTCTAGACTTTTCAGGTCCTTCTAATACGAGAACAAGTATCTTTTATGAATTCTTAAATAAACTCCCCAAAAGTGACATCTTTATATACTCCGATGGCTCTAAATCCCCCGATGGCAAATTAGGTGCAGGGTTTGTTATCTTACAGATGAATGTCAAAATATGTGTTGGAGCTCACCCAGTTGGAAGGAATAATAAGGTACAAGACACCGAGGTACAAGCTGCGCTACACGGGATACGTGCTGCATTATCACTTTCAACAAACCGCTTTGCCAGTAATCTGTGGGTTTTCATTGATAATAAAAAGATAGTAAATACAATTCTAGGTAATGTAACTATTGACTCCTCTCAAAAAGTGTACGATGAGACCTCGAAAGCAAAAGATTTATGGAAAGCCCGAGAGCGACTTCCACACACAGTGGAGGGACAAATCAATGTCTGCTGGATACCCGGACATTCTGGAATAGAAGGAAATGAGTTGGCAGATCTAGAAGCAAAGAGACGAGCTACCATATGCCCCCCAGAAGACCAAACTAAGTTTTCTTTTGCCTCCCTGCCAAAATGGCACATATCACATACTCGAGAAGCTAGGGAAGATTGGTGGAAAACAATGCGCCTAACTGTCATAATCAATTAGAAATTAAAGACATTTCTCTTACTCCAAGGGAGCTTTCTTTGACAAGAAAAGCCCTTGGTAGATTAATTGCACTCAGGACGGGGCATGGAGATTTTGCTCCCTAGCATGAACGCTTTGGACATAAGGATGTTACACTTCGCTATCAATGTGGATATCGCAAGACATGATTACACCTATTTTTCTATAGAATTTTACGCCGCAGAGGTCATCGTCCTGCTCGGCCTAATAATAATAATAATAATAATAATAATAATAATAATAATAATAATAATAATAATAATAATAATAATAATAATAATAATAATAATAATAATAACACTAATGTAATGCCTCGGTACACACATCATATATAGTGTGTAATTAATATATAAAAAAAAATACAATATCTTTACATCTACATACTTATCCACATATTCAATTTCTCCTCTCTAACTGACAAAACGTCCCGTAATGTACACAAATTTTTGTAGGATACGTCATAGATCTTCTGATGTCTTAAAGAATTAGGCTAGCCTTGGCTTCTATTCTTGGACTAGTTTATATTGCATAAATTTTATTCACGAACGTAAACGAAAGTTCAATTAGAGGAACTTCGTACTACTATCCCGACCCTAAATAAATGTAACTCGAAAGGATTTTTACCCTGCAGTTTAACCAGATAACAAGGATTAAAACTACGCTAGTTAGGGCTATACAGATCATTACTGGGATATTTCTGCGCTAAAATAATATCTCTTATGTACGATTATTTCATAACTTTCTTTTTTCACATTCGGAAGTATTGCCAGACATGGATTGTACATAGGATCAACAAGTCAAAAACGTTATTTTGACGCAAGAAAATATTTCAACTATCAAAAATCCAACAACGCAGACTTTTTGGATCCAGATTAGGAGTTTGACAGGGCTAAAAGTCGCATCCAATGCAAGATGACGAACAATCCCTTCGACATTTGATTCCAAAGCAAAATGTTTACTTAGCGAAAAAAAAGCTATTTATGATTTCTGCTAATTCTGTTATCTTCAGAGACATGAAAAAACCCGACAATTGACCCTTTGAACAATTTAACGTTCATCTATTGTATTTTTTCATTAAATTAATATCACTTTCTGATCAGATATAATTTACTTCTGTGGATAGCAACAAAAATATTGTAGATATACTGGCTCGAAAACATTTTGAAGAATGGAATCTGTGATAGAACAATGTTATTTGGCTCCGATGAAATACTGCCAGCTTAAACATTAAGATGGGATTCTCAATATGGATTCAAAGTTGGCGTAGTCGACATCACGAATTTTTGCGTAACTAAGAACATAACAGAATTCTGTTAATGTACAAGTTGTGAGGTTTAAGATCTACACTTATCTGTTGGAGTATTGCATTCTCTTGATTTTATTATCAATTGATAAAGCTTGATATAAATTCTTTATTTTATTATTAGATAAAGGCTCGTCTATGTGTACTTTCGTTAGTGGAACAAAACATGTGGACTGGCTAGCCACCTGGAGAGAAACAAAGGTGCATGCCTCTGAAAATACGTTCAAATCGCTACAATCAATGATGTCCTCACTCCCTACAACGACATGAAATCGAGCACAGCCCATCAGTATGATGTATGCTGCAACCAAAACACCTGACCATGACTCAGATCCTGAAGCATACTGCACAAAATGTCGGCATAGAAATTAGAAAAAGGACTGCTTTAAGCAGCATCCAGAGTTAATACCGAAAACAAAGAACGGTGGCAAGTAAATAAAGAGTAGAGTGAATGAAGCTAAAGTCACGATAGATACAGACAGCAACAACGAAGATAGTATTTTAAAAGTATCTGCTCGCGCGAATGAAAACTTTATAATCTATGATACTGGTGCATCGCACCATTTCGTCTCTCAAAAGAAATTCTTCTGTGATCTTAAGACTTGTCCCAAAATCACTATCCTTGTCTCTTAGCTTCGGCTAATCACCAGCACAACGGGTATGATAAGGTTGGATCGGGTCAGGGCCGGAACGTATATTGCGAATTTCACAATGATCAAATGGAATCAGGATTTCAGTTAAAGTAATAGTTTGTAGAATATAGTAAATTCTAGTCTAAACATATAAACAAGAAAACAAAACTGGAAACTGGAAACTGGTTTCTAACACTTACAACAACACGTCTTACCTTTCTACAGAAAATACTATTCCAAGCAAGGAAAACAAAGAAGAATATCAAGAGACTTATAGAAGGTTCTCGAACTGTATAGAACTAGAAAGGTAAATTTTAATAAGTAGGAAGAGAGGCGAAAATAGAGAAATAGAATCACAAAACAAAACCTAAATTTGAAAATAGCACAGGACTTGGAGGCAAGTTTGTGACATGGCCCTTCAACAAAATATCAACCATCAACTAAAAAATTCCAGCTCTGAACGTGACGTAACAGATCTTTGCAACATCCGCCAACAATCAGACTCTGAAGGGGGAGTCATTTTCCGAAGAAAATATGGTTGACACCATCAAAGCTCTACTGAATCTTATCATGACAGAATGAGAGCTTCCACCTCTAACTGTAGATTAGAAATGTCCCCACTCGCCCGAACCTGAGACTATAAAAACGAGATATGAAAGAAAAGTTAAAAAATATGATTGCAGCCTATTGTATCATGGAAGGTCAGCTCTTGCGTCATCGGACCCCACAACATTGGAGGAGGCAATCACAGGCCCAGAAGCTGCGCAATGGAAAATGGCAGCTATGGAAGAGTTTCACTACCTAAAAGATACTAGCACCATCGAAATTATTCTAGCTCATAACCTACCCAAAGGCAGAAAACCAATTAAATGTAAATGGATTTTCAAGAAAAGCTATAATGCTGACGGTAGTATTGAAAGATGGAAGGCTCGCTGTACGGCGAAAGGGCTTGCCCAAAGACAGGGAATTAACTATCTAGGAACGTTCGCCCCAACTCCAAGACCTGAGACTGGAACAATTATGCTTGCACTAGCACATCAATTAGGCTGGCATAGAAGGCAAGATGATGTCCCAATAGCTTTTCTCAACCCAGATCTAGACATCGATCTTTTGATGGAAATGCCTCAAGGTTTCCAAAAAGAACAATCATATTATTCGCCTCTGAAAAGGACTGTATGGTCTAAAACAGGCTGTAATACTTTGGTATGATCATGCTAAAGCAACTCTTGCCGGGCTTGGACTCCTCCAAATAGCTTCTGATGTGTGATTGTACACGAATAAATCTAGAGTTTTGTTTGTCCTAATGTACGTAGATGATGTTCGGATCATGGGTCTTGACCTTAAAAAGATTGTAGAAATCATGAGGTCACTTCATAAAAAGTATAAATTGAAATTAGTTCAAACCAATCCTTTTTTAGGTATCCATATCAACAATCTAACTGAAGATACCTTGATACTCTCACAAGGCCAATATTCTCGTAAACTGATCTTCAGGCATGGTTTACAAAACTGCGAACCAGTAGCTTCACCACTTGAGCGTCTACTAGACCCAAATTCTCAATGGAGTAGTTCTCATGAAAGGACTGAAAATAATTCTATAATTGGTGGTCTCCAGTACCTAGCAAATCATACACGACAAGATATCGCGTTTTCAGAAAACCACTTGGCAAGATTCCTGATAAATCCGGGAGTGGAACACACTCAAGCAGCACTCAGAAAACCCAGGTACATCTCAAAGGTTCAGATTCAAGAATAACATTTACTCGATCTAAAGACAGGCCAGTACTATAGGCGCATACTGTTAAGGGCTGAGAGTTTGTCGGACACCGCACGACAACAATGCCATAAAAAGTTTATATTTTTTCTATACTAGCTAAAATAAGTGAAAAGACTACTGTAAATACTTAACCACAATTGTAGGTGATCTCGTCTACTAACTGATCTCTCCCAACCTCTTGTATAAGTGAAATAAGCGAGTGATTTAGTTTCGTGATGTAAACTTGATAAATCACGTGCTTGATATACTATGTAAGGCTGGGCCTGAAAGAAAGCCCAGCCACACTGAAACGGGCACAGCCCATAACACATACATATGCAAATTTTACAGGAGACTCATAAACACGCCGTTCGACATCTGGTTATGTTATCATGGTATTCTCCGAACCAATTTGTTAGAGGTCACGAATACAACGAGAAGTTGTCCTATCTACAACTTGCCTGCCGAAACTTCCGGTGAGTAAGATCTTTACCAAAAGAGATTTCCAACAGTGAACGTATTAATGGAACATATTGTATGCCCCTTATTACCGTCGTGTGCTCCTAGATAGATACATCAGCTTTACCAAACTATACAATACGAGTTTTTACCTACTTAATGCTTAAATTATGAAATACCCTTCTCTGAGCTTTCAAGAATCAATAATGGGGCGTCTATGAAAGAGATTTCCCATCCCATTTCTTGAACATTGCATCCATTTTTATGATGTCAAGTTATGTTGGAGGACTTTCGCTAGTATTTTGAGATCTTGATTGATTTCTTATGACAAATATTTCACATAACTCTGGGTTTCGATTGGTGCATTCTTTAAGGCTGATCCGTTGCTCGAAACCTTATCAATATCGTCAGTTGTAAAACTTGTGGGATTTGATGAAGAACGTTACAAAAGAAGGATGTAAACAAAGCAAATAACTTTGGCTCGTACATCAATCAATTCCACCATAATTTATACCTTTGATTCAAAGATACTTTCTGTACAAAAAAGACAATACTTTTTCGCTGTATACATTATTCCTCTTCTCTTTAAAGTTGTTGATGATGCAATCACGTGTAAAATTATATCGCTGCTACCTTTACAATCGCAGAAGAGTGATGATTTGGACCCAAATTTAGAGTGCTAGATTTAGGAAAATCCGAATCATAAGATTTAGCTTTGATTCATAAGCAACTTGATCGATATTGGGATTGGAGAAGCGACAGTAAAGACTTCGGCTCAAATACAATCAAAACGACTATTCTTATTTTATCGAAGCAATTATTCAAATTTCCGAAGATCTGACGAAACTAGTGCTACAAATTGAGGTGTAAGATTTTTTCTCTAGAGACTAATTAATATCAATTTAATAGTATCTTGACTGTCATAATGACCATTTCCCGTTCAAAATTGTACAGACCCCATATGTTAGACGTCTAAACCTGTCATTGAACAAAGCCAAAACAGGTGCACACTTTCATGCTCGAACTCCCGACAAAGTGCATACTGAAAAGTGTATGAGGACCCTCTATCACTCAGTAATACCTGGAGAAATTGCCACGGTATCGCAAAAGAATACGCGAAGAGGTCAAGTTGTTCCATTTAAAAGCTCAAAATAAGTAACAATAAGAGACATTAAGATCCCGAGATGTGGAAAAAGTTAGCAAAAAGATAGCAAGAACTACAAACTTCAGCTTGATAAGGCATCTTCCCATAGAATCGCCCGGAGAACGAGGGTAAGAAGTTTATTACTGGCTTAGAAAGCCGACGACTCATTTACATTGCTCGTAATGAAATTCCATCGACAGCGAGTCATGAAAAAAATTGCGGAACCAAATTGAAAAATAATATTAAATTAAATTATTTTTACCCAACATATTATTTTCCAAGTTGAATTATTTTTTAACAATACTAATCAATGTTAATTTTAATTGAAACTCTTGTCACTCACTGAGGACCTCGTTATCGGGATGTTCGCTCGAGGGCGATCTTTCTTGCCTTTTTACATGAGGAGAACTGGAATAGAGTCTCCGTTTCTTTTTATTTGCTTTATTCTTCGGTTCCACAGCGCCTTTGCTTCTCCTACCGATCGATGGCAACTTCTCGACAATGCAGGAACAGTAGGTTTTCCGGGTCAGAATAATGTAATGGGTTATGAATGTGGCAATGACGTTTTCGGTGTTTCTGACATATTAGAAGCCCTATCTAAATACCATCATCATTTGGATCAAAATCGTCATAATCCTCTGGCAAATCATGCTCCTCCAGTGAATCCTAATATTCACCAACATCATTATGATGCCATTGATCTTCAGGAGATTGAGGACTTTGATGTTGATCAGTATCTTAACCTTGAAGAATTTGATACTCCTCTAGAGAGTAATAGTCCCCGAGGATATCAACATTCTCAACAACATTTTACTCCGATAATATACCAAGGCCCACTGTATAGTGACTCGGGGTCTTTAAACTACATACTTTGGCCGATTCAAAAAGAGAAAGGGATTCCTTCTTCTTTTAAAGGTGTATCTAAGTTAAATGCCCTTGATGCTCTTGTGCTCATTGATTCAGTAGATCATAGGGAGCCTTATTACATTGTTATCAATAAGCAAAATGGAGAGGTTATAGACGTAATATCCAGGATCACAAACAATGATTACACCAAATGTTTCAGAATAAACGGTCCAGAGACAGAATCATCAACTGCAGCCCCGTACAAGAATAGCGGATATCAGTGCGGTCATGAATTTATCAGTGATACGTTAATTCAAAAGTCTCTACATTTGGTTGTGAATGATGAAGGAATATTAAATAAATATCCCACCCCATACGAGGGACGTCTCTACCCAGAAAACAATGGCTATATGATCTGGCCAATATTCTCTAGTGATGGATTATATAATTATAAGTCCGGTATCTACACCAATCTTATTTTAAAACTCTGTAAAGATATTAACATCGAGACTAGTCGAAGCGGGCCCATATTTTCTGGTTGTTGATTGGAGAGGAAGTCTCATAGGGATAGTTGTGGAAGGTCTCTCCGGTAACTTTCTACGATGTCCACGATCACGAAGATTTTCAACAACGTCGCTAACTAATTCACCCAACCATTTTCCCGAGTCCGTGCCCGAGCCCTTGATACCTGGATATTTTTGTGGTCGGACTTTTTTTACCGATAAATATATTAAGAAAGCCGCAAGAGAGGCCAAGATTGTAAGTGGAGCGAAAGCTTCCAGGACTCTTCCAGCCAAATATAAGGGTCCTCCATTCAACAAGCCATTATTACTCTGGCCCCTTATGGAAAATGAAATTTTATATGAGAAAGGTAGGGTCATAGAATGATAAAATTTGCATGAAAAATGTTTGACACAAAATTTCCTAGGCTCCATAGGAATCTACAGCCTTGTTCTTACAAAAAAATTTAGTGTCAAGGCTGTTACTATCAAGCAAGATAAAAAATTGCGATTATGTGAAAAGGGTATGATGGGGGAGGAGAAAGATCATGAAAAAAGTGATTATTTCTGCTTTGATCATCTTTTGCCTAACATTGAACTTGTGTCTGCTGCTGAAAATGCTTGTAGTTCTTTTCTTGAAAAGAGATATAGATTTTATCCAGCGATATATAGGGGACCTGCTTTTGAGAAAAAGGGACCGTACTATACCTACCCGGTCGTACTGGGCGCTAAATTCTCCAAACGTATGTAACCCTCCAAACTAGCAAAACACTGGGTCGAACTTTTGATTTTTTTTATACTAACGTATAGAATAGGTCCAGGTAGGGATCGTGTGGTGATAAACATAAAGTGTGAGGTAGTCGGGGCACTAACCACTATTCCTGGAAAATTTGCAGGACTTCGAGGCCAAAGATTGGTCCAATGCATAAAAAATAATGTAGGTTTAGGAAATAATTTTATCGAACCAGACGTTGCTATAGCTGAGTATTCACGAAGAGGAAGATATTAGATGAACGATAAAACTCCTTTTACGATCCTTTAAACACTTACACACACATGATGAACTCGTAATATTTGCATATAACATGATATTCAAATGTTTAGCCCCAGAAGCGCTACTAATGTATAATAAGTGTCAAATGGGTGTATTTGAAAACTAATGACGTGTACCAATGATTCTGTTAATCGTGCTCTTATATTTGAAATTGTACGTCAGGGAATTCTTAGACCTTGTTTGCGTTTTTGGGGGTTTTTGAAATTATAAAGACTACTGAATCAAAGTTATGAGAATACGCTCTGGCATAGCAATTGTATCGTAGAAGATAGAGTTTCAATGCAGAAATGGCACAGTTCACATTAGGAATCTCTCTCTCTCTCTCTTTATGAGCCGTAGATATGTGTTATTAACGTGTAATAATGAGGCACGATATTAATTGCGCATCAATTATACCTTGTGGCGCCAAATACCCTTGCTAGTAAATTGTCAGGATGACCCTGTAGCTATACAAGGATTACAATTCATTTAAATCAAAAGCTTGGCAAAATTAAAATAATTTTGAAAATAATTTTAAAAATAAATTCTGATAATATTCCCTTTTCTATATCTCTTCTTCTCCCTCCTCTTCAACCCCTATGCCTCAATCTTTCTATTTCATCTCTTTACCAGGCCTTTTTCATTTGTTGTCTCCAAATAAAGCTCCTAGCTATGAGCCACGAAAGATTCGGCTTGAGGACCGAGATTTAATATTATTTATAAACCTTATCAATAGAAAATTGAACTTGGACAAAATCGAGCCGCACGATTTTGTCCAAGTTCAATTTTCTATCTCATTAGATTTTTCACATCTTGATTAATCAAGTCCCAAACATTAGTTGTTTTTATTCACTCAAATTTTATCTTAACTAAAAATAATAAATTATGACACAGTATGATACATTATATTTATTGAGAAAATTTTTATCTTTGCTGTCTTTGCATTAGGGAATCTTTGCTTCATTTTTTAGATCTATTGAAAGCAGATAAATGGTCCCTGGCCATATCAAAAAATTCTTTTTCTTTTGGCACAATAGTATCAAAAATTTCAACCACTTCAGCCAGCGTTCCAGTTTGGTAAAGTCTACATTGTCTTCTTTTACTCCCCGATCCCACAAAACTTGCAGGTCCTCGTTATCAAAGATTTTGTGGCCTTGAGGAATACTTTTACTAAGAAGTGGTGTTAAGACCAAGAAATCTTTTGGTTGTTTCTGACTTAGAGCGTTATCTTTTAATAGTTGAAACTCTCTTTCTTTTAATCTTGGGTCTTCTTTGAGCTTCGGTACATCTTGACCTCGTGGAGACGTAGCATCGGGCCGGTCCCCATTTTTAGCCGCCCTGTATTCTAATTTAAAATTAAATTGCGATAAAACTTCCGACCATCTTACATGCCGCTCACTAAGTTTACGCGTCGTCATGAAGTATTTTAAATTATTGTGGTCAGTCAATATAGGCATTACATAGCCCCAAATTTTCTCCTGTCTACCATCAATATCTATGATGGCGTATGCCATATGAAATATTTTTGCCTCAACTTTACCGTCGGCCAATCTTAATGTTCTTTGTGGAATATCTACTGTAAATAAATTATTTTTGCGCACAAGATTATCACAAAATACAGAAAAACATAAGCAGCTAGTATCAATCATTGATTTAGTATAAAATGAATTATTAATTAAACAATCAATAGTTAATGGAGCACTACTCATTTGTTTTAGTATTTTTTCTACTTTAGGGCTAGCTAAAGCAGTCTTGTTATTATCCCCGAGGGCGACTTCACTCAGGGCTCCTCGTTTCCTGATTCGGAACTTTCTTCTTTCTCTAGTTCTTCATTCAGATGGTTGAGACATTGTTTAGGGCGGTGGGCTGATCGAAATTATGGACATTTAGGTCCAATATACCCATTTTTGGAGCACCGCGTATAGACTCCCTCCTTGTACAAACGATCGAATTCACTCTTTGATCGCCATGGTGCTCTTGTTTTCTTTTCACTACTATTTCCCGAGTCACGTTTCTTATCCTTTTTGTCCTTCCCCATACGATTGATATCGTTACTGACACTCGCTATGCCGACACTTAATTCTCTGATGGCCGCTAGAATTGCATCCATTCCAGTCATTTTTGTATCACCATCGGCGTCTCTTTCCGGACGGCTAGGTTCGGGAAAAGCTACACTTCCAGTTTTGGGGGGACTGACTTTGGTACCGGTTTGAGTATCGCCCTTGGGCCGGTAATCGGCAAAACTTTCTAGTTCCACCGCCACTTCCCTCACCGCCAATACCCACTCCTCATAATCCCGTACGGGAAGTAATTTAACACCAATTAACACCCTCCGCAAGCGACTATTTGAAGACGCCTTTAATGGACGTGTTTTAGCCGCCGGTGTAAATAATTCTTCGCCCCCACATGACGCAATTCTATGCTCAAAATCTTTCACAAATTCCGCGAAGCATTGGTTCCGCCCTTGCTCCATACGTAGGACAAATTCATGGGCCGTTTGCTGTACTTGAATATCCTCAGATTCACGTTGAATTACGTCTAACAAGTTTTGCCAATCAAATTTATGCAGCTTTTTGCTTTTGGCAAACCAGCTAGTGAGACGAGACTTTTTGTCTTCGGGAAGTGTGTTAATAATATATATACAAATAGAGCTTGGATCTCTGTATTGTGCTGTTTCCTTTTCAACTCTTATTCGCAGTCTGTCCATATAGAAGCTAAAATCCTCATGATCCCCACTCCATTTTGGCAGTGTAACGGCATGACTAGGATAGCTTGTTGTCGGTGTGGGTCTTTCTTGTTGGCTTACTAATCTCTTTTCAGCAAGTAATTTTACCATGTCCCTCCGATGATCCATCTGAAAATTCATAAATATCCAGGGGAGAACTCGTAATAGCCCAACAAATATGTACCTCCAACCCTTCAGATTTATTTCCAAATTTAGCACAGTAGGAAGGTGCGAGGAGAGGTTCAGCTGCTTTTACTGAGGGAGGCTATCTATAAGCTCGCTGTATCCGAGAAATTTGAAACTCAGGTTGCTTAGATGACTTAGATCTCTCTCTGTATTTAGGAGTACCCATGTTTCGGCAGATACTTGCCCGACATTGTAGAGGGTATCTTTCGTCGAGTGAGTTTATCCGAGCGGCAAAACGGAGACGATAAACTTTTAGTAGGATATGTGCAGGGGAGATTTCGCTCTCATGGTTAAGCACTACATTTGGTGTCGTTTTTCATACTGGGAGCACTGCTTTTAAAGCAAGGTGAATCGCTTTATCAATAAGTCCGCAAAGATGTGAGATGGGAGGGGTTACAATTCCGTATGTTGTTAGACGAGATAGACCAGGCCATCATACCTCGGCACCATATGATGCTACACTGACGACACACTAGTCGACTGCCCTAACTAAGGCGCCAGGAGCAGCTTCTCGAGTATCTGGATTCAATCTTCGCATATGACTAGCCACAGCGAGCGCTTTTGTACACCAGGATTCAAGATGGTGTTTTAGTGTCAACATAGAGTCCAGATATATTCCCAACCGACGAAGTTGCTAGACAGGTTCTATTCTGGTATTACCAAATAAGATTCCAACTGGGTTCTCCTTACACTCTACGATTCGTAAGAAAAGAACGAGTCAATAGCAGAATCATACTGGGCCAGCCTTGTTCTTGCATCCTCCATAACAGTCTATTGATTGGTACTGCATCGAAAGCCCCATGCACATCTAATGTAACGGCTTGTTAGCCGATAGTTCCCTGTAGCCTACGATTTCCATCGCAGGCCATAGAGAATATTCTGGAATACTCGAGACAAGAATAGTAACATCCGTGTTAGCCTTATACTTATAAGGTGGCCAATCAGATCTTAAATTAGATCACGTCTCTGATGCTCAATGGAAGCTTCTGGAAGAAATCTTGCGGAAAGATCCTCGATGGAGGATAGCCAGGGAAACTAAAGACATGTATATAAGAATGAAATTCGTATGTCGTTTAGAAACCATAGTTCGATTATAGAATACCATCTTACATTTAAAACACTTATGCTTTTCTTGTTCGATTTGTGACATCTAAAGTGATAAAAGTTGAAGCTTAGCCCTGGCAGCGAGCCTCATCAATATCGTGTAGGACACAAGAAACCAGATCATTTGCCGATCGTTTCGGGAGTGCTCCAAATTGTTTTTGTCCCAGTATATGTAACGTAACGGCAAGATATGATATTCTTTTTGCTATCGTTCCTTCTAATCCCTTTCTAAGTCAGGATAGTAAAGAGAAAGATCTCCTTCCTTCTGCTTTAGATGGATCCCATTTCCTTTGGAAGGAAGACCACTTCAGCTAACTTGAAGTAAGATGGATGATAACCAAGTCGAAGACAAGCTCGAAATGGCTGAGTGATAAATGGTCTTATGCTTTCCTAGCAGGCAGAAATGAGCTCTATAGAGATTCTATCAGCGCCGGGACTAGTTCTACCGCAATCGATGGTACAAGTTCGAATTTCTGCCTTTGTTAACTCTTCTAGCCAAGGAATATGGGTCTCCTCAGACATTGTGCAGGTGGGGATATCATCAGAAGCCTGGAATCGTGCTAAAAGACTGTCTCGTATTATTGTCGTACGCTCAGCTTGGTCCAAAACAGCTCTACCTTCGTGGATAAGAGGTAAGGAAAAATTTGAATGCCTAGGAGAGGCCCACTTCATGATTTTGTAGACATCTGAGTTGGAGCTGATGCCCCTCACTTTTCTTTCCCAATATTCCCTTTTTGATAAGGATACTATAGCGTGGAACACTTTCGCGCGTATTTTACGCTCAGTTTCTCAAACTGAGTCTTGATAGTTAAGACGAGCAGATCTGCATTCTGGTGTCCACAAAGGCACAGATCTATTACTACTTTGATTTAATCAAGTGCTAGTTGCTTGAGCAGCCTCTTTTAGTACACTACAAAAACTTTGAGTAGAATCTTCTATACTCTCAATAGAGTTAATTGTAGTAAGAGGAGGGAGCCATTGAGAGACAAATTTTGCAAATAAAAGCAACTTTTACTTAGTAACACGAATTGGAGGGCTAATCTCGGATAGAATCTAGAAACGAATTGGGCTTAAGCTGCATATAGGTAAGTGATCACTAGTGATGCATTTATTATGAGCTACCCAAGCATGAGCCCCATAAATATTTTTCCATACTGTATCTAAGGCATTTGCTGCTTTATGTGTTGGTTCACCTATGATTAAACATGATAAGTTATTGTCTTCAGGCCATCTTTCTATCTCATCACCTTGATCGTGAGTGTTGGTAACACCTGGTTGCCAAGCCTAGTGAACAGCATTAAAGCCCCCAGCCGCGATTGACCAGGGAGGAGGAGTCCAATTAAGTAGATACAGTACGGCCGAGGTGTTATTTGGTGCTATACATACATTAAGAAAAGTTATTCCATTGATAAATACCCAGCAATAATCACCAGTTGGCTGCAAAGGAAATTGTTGAGTTTTATTGATTTGTGAGTAGTCCTTCTAAGACTATGTAATAGCTCGTGGTCGAGCATTATTAGTGACAAAGGGTATATGGCAGTCGAAATAAGGGTGAGACTTAGAGCACTCTGACTACCAAGGTTCTTGAAAAAGCATGACATCTAGTTGTAGCTCTTGTGCCTGGGCTAATGCAATGTCATACGTTATACTTCCTCTTCCTACATTAATTTACATAAATTTGAATGATTAAAGGGAGAGTTGACGGCCCCGTTGGGCGTCAATCATAATTGTATTTTCTCACCCATCGAGGTTTCGAGAGGTTGCTGTTGGTTAGTCGAGCTACTAGGTTTAGGGCTTTGACTACTTGAAATTAAAATCTCATTTTCAGAGGCTAATACTCTTAATTCGGCCGCCTTTGCTTTAACCACAGCTTGGTAATCGCACTGTCCTACAGTATGAAAATTTTTTAATTGTTCTTTAATGGGCCTACCAGAGCGGGTAGGACGAGCTAGATATTTGTGACTGCCTGATTGATATGGACCTCCGCATTTTGTGCATTTTGTAAGCGCTTTGCATTAATTTTCAGTGTGCATATCTAATCCATAATTACCACAAGGAGCGCGAGGGCAATTCTTTGAAGGGTGAAATCATTACAGCGCTTGAAGAAATCAATTGCTTTTTGCTTTTTAAAAATAGTCACTTTCCGAGATTCGTGAAACACTCTGAATCCAGGTCGAGGTGCCTTAGTGAAGAAGGCCATCTATGTCCGATAAGGAGCTTCTCGGGTTGAAATACCATGTTGTCTAACAGAAGCAGGACTAATTGAAGTAACACGCTCTGTCTCATTAGCAAGCAATCCCTTAGTGACTTCAATTTGACCTTCTATAATGGAAATATGTATCGGCACTGTTAGGAAGAGTAGAGATATCCAGTTCGAAGCAGGTTCAATCTTGGCATCAGTATTAAGAAGCCTGCTGCTAGCCAGTAAGAGAGCCTCTCGTGCCTCACTACCAAGAGAAAAACTAGAACGTACTGGCTTAATTAATATAATCGAAGCTGGAGACACTCCGAGACGTTTAACAATTACTTCTCGAAGCCCTGATGGAGTAAGTTTGCACCATTCATGGTTTATTGGGAGACAAGCGTAGAGTCTATTATCAGAAATTGGATTCTTGACTTTCTTGTTATGTCTATGGTTTAGATTTGATGCCTGAGGTATACTCATTTGTCAGCAGAGCTTTTGACCGAAGGCACTGCTGACGATGAAATTGTTATTATACGAGACTTTTTATGTTCATTACGAGCGAAAGTTACCCATGAACTTTATTCTATAGTAATTTTGTTGTAGTCTTCAAGAGTAACGTTCTGAGGCTTCAGTATGCTTTGACTTGTGGGTGACTCCGAGATTCTTAACGAGAGCTTTTTCTTTTCTAGATCCTGCCCTTATCTACAAGCATTTGGCTTAAGAAGCTTAGTCTTAAGCGGAATTGTGGGAAGCTCAGGGAAATTGTTAGAAGCTGTAAGGCGAGCGATAACTTGCTGCAGGTAGCCTCGTATTAGATCAACTTCTTGTTTCTCGGTGTCTCCTTTATATATCTCGAGTGTACAATTAATGCTACAAAGTAAACTAGCACATATGGGCGTGCGGCAGTGCTACGCCCTTTCGTGATCTTAACGCTTCTGAAAAAAATCTCACAGTTCTTTAGGCAGATAGGCAGGAATTTTATTAGATTCGTTATTTTCTGATTCTGTCATCGAATCAGTTGAGTATTGAGCAGCCCATTTCGAAGTGGTGACTGGATTTAGAATTGACTGACGGGATTGAGTACTATTGCCGTCTTCATTTACGGTGATTTGATCTGATGTAGTGATAGTGGGAGAGAAAGTAGGTGATTGATGTGCTGCTGGGGAGAGAAATGTTGAGCGCGTAACCATAGCTCATGCTGGAATTTCGATATCGACTTCCATCATTAATAATGTTACTTAATTGTCGACTGTCATAGTGTGATTGTGGTATTAGTTGTGCAATGAATTTGGTTGTCTGATGGTGAGAGGATGTTTTAAACCCGAAAATGTGGAGTGACCCTTTTGATGGATTGCAATTCTGGCCGACATTTTAGCCTTACCTGCATGCATATTTAGCGCAGTTACATTTATTTAGTATCAGGATAGTAATATTTTTATATTAGTGATAGCGTTAGAGGGACGACCAGTTATCAATGAAGGCGATTTTACTCCGTAGTGGCATTTATAAATGGAATCGGAGGCTTGGGTATACATAATTAGAAGTTGATTCTTCTTGCATATAAATAAACAATGTCACTATGTCAAAACCTAAGACTCCATACATATTAAAAGTTTTTTAAAAAATTCGCAAACGCATCATGATTTCAGGACACAATTGAGAAAGCTGAAAAATCAGAATCACGACATTGATTACGAGATTTGAGCGCTTCACTCGATATTAGACGTAAGAAGCAACATTAATGACGATGCACCGAATCTCGTTGAGAACGTGAATCCACCTAGACATCTATTCTTGTTTTGCTGGAGCAATGCTTGAAATATGCGAGAGTCAGACGAATCCAATGCTATATGTTGAGATGCGATTCTGTCTCTTTGAGACTACTCAATGTCAATTTAACTGTATTAATACAGTCATAACCACTGTCTCTCTGTCTTAAAACCACACAGACCCAGCGTGTCGAATGTCAAGTAATCTCATTGAATGGTGCTCAAATAATCAGTAGATATTTTTGTATTCGAACTCCTTTTCAGGTGTGCAATAACAAACTGGGCAAATCCTCTATCATTAGTATCCGGAGGGATTCCAAAAGTGTCGCAAAAGGAGATGTGCAGTGGTGAAGAAGTGGTATTAGAGATTTGTTACCTATTTGCTTCGTTAAGCCGATAAGTCTTGCTGACTTAATTAATCACCTTTTGATATCCGAAATTAGATCGAGCATATTTTTCGAAGAATAGTTTTAAAAAAGCTCGTTCTAAATTTCAAAACCAGATATATTTTTTACCCAAAAGTTTTCACATTAAACATTAATGTCAAAATCATTTCATTTTGTACGAGGTAATAGAAGTGATACAGGCTGTTTACACAACAAATTCGTGGGCCTGGAATTCATACTAGCTTCACATTGTAAGGAAGTTCATTCAACCAAAGCAATCTCAAGACGTATTGAGCTCCTGAAATTAGACTGGACTAAGCACAACCTCAGTAGCTACTAACTTCGAATAGATACAGCTTTTTATCATCAAAAATGGCCTCGAGAACAAGGGTATGAAGCTTATTACATGGCCAAAACATCGTCTCATTTACATCCACCGTAATAAAATTACAACAACAATGAGTCATGAAAATTGGAGGGGGAACAAATTGATCTCTAACAATTAAATTAAACTATTTTTCACATAGCACATTTTTCTTAATTTTTAACAATGTTTTCGCATGTCTTATTAATGTTGTTTTCTGTGTATACTCTCGTCACTTACTGACGACTCTGTCATCGGGATGTTTGCTCGAAGGCGGTCTTTTTTGTCTTTGAACCTGAGGAGGAGAACTGGATTGAAGTTTTCTTTCCTCGCTATATACTCTTTTCTTCAATTCCACAGTGCCATAAGTTCCCCTGTCGACCAATGGCAATTCAACAACCAAGTAGGAGCAGCGAGTTCTCCGGGTCGATACAATGAAATAGGATACGAGTGTGGCAATGACTTCTTCAGTGATTCTGATATCAATGAAGCCCTCTCTATGTACCATCATCATGTGAATCAAATTCGTCAAAGTCCCCCGGCAAATCAAGCTTCTCTTGTTAATCCTAATATTCGCCAACATCACTTTGATGCCATTGATCCTCTGGAGATTGAGGACTTTGATGTTGATCAGTTTCTTAACTTTGAAGAATTTGATACTCCTCTAGAGAGTAATAGTCCCCGAGGATATCAACATTCTCAACAACATTTTACTCCGATAATATACCAAGGCCCACTGTATAGTGACTCGGGGTCTTTAAACTACATACTTTGGCCGATTCAAAAAAGGGAAACGTTTTCCTCGCCTACCAAATGTGTATCTAAGAAAAATGTCCTTTGGTGCTCTTGTGCTCATTGATTCAGTAGATCCTAGCGAGCCTTATTACATTGTTATCAATAAGCAAAATGGAGAGGTTATAGACGTAATATCCAGGATCACAAACAATGATTACACCAAATGTATCAGAATAAACGGTCCAGAGACAGAATCATCAACTGCAGCCCCATACATGAATAGCGGATATCAGTGCGGTCATGAATTTATCAGTGATACGTTAATTCAAAAGTCTCTACATTTGGTTGTGAATGATGAAGGAATATTAAATAAATATCCCACCCCATACGAGGGACGTCTCTACCCAGAAAACAATGGCTATATGATTTGGCCAATATTTTCCCGCAATGGATTATATGATTATGACTCCGGTATGAACACCGTTCATATCGTACAGCTTTGAAAAGATACTAATATCGAGATTAGTCGAAGCGGGCCCATATTTTCTGGTTATTGATAGGCAGGGAAATTTCATACGGACAGTTGTAGAAGGTCAGTTAGGTAACCTTTTACGATGTGCACGCGCAAGAAAACCCTCAACAACGCCGCTAACCAATACACCTAACCACGCGTCCAGATTCGTGTCGACTTCGCCTGTTGAATATCATTGTGGTAGGATTATATTTAATGATAATGCTATCAGTGACGCCATAACGGCGGCTAAGAATAAAGCCAGAGCAAGATCATCTTCTAAGCTTCCAGTAAGATATAAAGGTCCCCCATTTAATGAAATAGTATTCCTCTGGCCCCTTTTGTTAAATGGACTAGTATATAAGATAGGTAAGATTTCTGCACTCATAATATTTGCCTGAAAAATATTTGACATAAAATCTATCAGGGGCGCAAGGAATATACCGCGTTGTTCTAAGCAGAAAATTAGAATTTATAGGTGTTGGTATCATGATAAACGGGATCATTCAATTTTGTGAAAAGCATGTAATGGAAGAAGGCAAAAATCATGAAAAATATGATTATTATTGCTTTAACCATCATGTGTTGAACCGTCACGTCGAAAAAGCTGCTGAAATAGGCTGTCGTGCTCTTGCTGAAAAGGACTTCCTATCTTACCCAGCGAGATATGAGGGGCCTCTATTTGATAAAAGTGGACCGTACTTTACCTACCCTGTCCTGCAAGGTGGTAAATTTGTAAAAAGTATTTAGCCCTTTAAGTCAGAAAAAAACTGACCAAAACTCCTGATTGTTTATACTAACGCATTAAATAGATCCAGGTAGAGATCGTGTAGTGATAACTTCTAAATGCGAAATAGTCGGGGCAATCACCTTTATTTCTAAAAAAGTCGCCGAAAATGGGGTTCCAAGATTTGTTTTGTGCGTAAAATATCGCGGAATTTCGGAAACGACTTTTATTGAGCCACACATGACCATAGTTGAGCATCGAATCGAAGATAAATATTAATCGAGTGTAGAAAAACCATTTATAATCATTTCGAATAAAATCACCAAACTTGTAATTTATACACTTACAGTGCATAAAATTCCATTTGGTGACTCCAATAGAGGTGCTCATCTAAAATAAGTATTAAATAAATGCCTCAAAAACTAATGTTGTGTACCAAATATTCTGCTAATTATATGCTATCATAACCGGCATAGTATGTTACGGCACAAACAGTTTAAGGTAGATCACGACGTGTCACAAACTTGTCTACAAGTCCTGTGCTATTTCCAAATTTATGCACTATTTTATGATTCTATTTCTCTCATTTCGCTTCTCTGCGTACTTGTTGGAGTTTACCTTTGTATTAGAGATTCTAGTAGTTCTATACAGCTCTACAAGTTTCTGTTATGAACTGTGATATAAGTGATGCACAACAAGCAAGAATTTGCAAAATAAAGATTTAATAAAGCTAATGATTTAGGCTACAAAACAAAGAGTATTTATGTGTATTCCAGGGTGTTTAACTTCCTGGTATCAATGTCCATTTACTGTATTATTAACTTCTATATGATCCACTTAACAATCTCCTACGGATAACCCGATATTAGGGCGTAAGCGACTTTGAGATAAAAAAGGCCCTCGAGAGGAGAGAATATTCAAGCTATAGAGCTGAGGTAAATCCACTGCTAACTAAAAGAATTAAAAACACTCGGAAAGATTGGGCTGAAGCCCCCGTTGACTGGACGTTCATTCTTTGGACTGATAAAACTTAAGCAACTGATGGCCAGTGTTCAAGTACTTTTGCAACACGAATTCTTGGTCTAATCGTTTTTCTTTTTCACTTCGACATGAATAATCAAAAAGTTAAGTCTTGCGAAAGGTATGATGAGACCTGTGTGGTGGACGTCTTTAGGAAGCGACTTAGTTAGATGTTTTGGGGCAGCTTTGTCGGATTGGAAAAATAACCATCATTATTTTGGGAGAAAGAATGGGATTCAACTAATTCTAAGCGTTACTGCCATATGATTCCCCCCCCTCATTAATGGCATGGTCCGCTTAAGACTACATATTTCTGTAATGCAGGATAACGCCCCATCACATTCCTCGGCTTACACAATGGGAGAATTTTAACAGAGGAAAATACCACCATCCAGATTTAGATAATGGAAAGCAGAGGTCCTACGATCAGTTACATGTGAATATGAAGGAGGCATGGGATAGTATAACATCTGAAGACCTAATGAGTCTTATTAGGACCATGCTAGAAAGATGTCGGGCTACTCTTGATGCTGGCGATGGACCTTTTAGATTCTTGCTATCTTACGAGACTCCCTGCTAACACAGCATCAAGCCGACGATGATCTTCTTCCCTACCCACCATCAGGAAAAGTTTGGATTCCTTAGAAGGAAAATGTTACATACAAAGAGGTACAGGCCTGCACTATTGGGAGTGGTAATACCTGCCATGGCGCCGATGGGATTTCTGTGAAACTTCTGGCGGCTTGCTGGGATTCTTTTGAGCCACATATCTCTAATCTGTTTCGAGCATGCATTCAGCTTGGTCACTACCCTGCATACCTTAAATCTGGAGAAAATGTATTTATTCCAAAGGCTAGTCGTGATCTAACATCAGTAAAAGGATGGGGGTCGATCTGGCTTCTCTCTTATCTTGGGGAGGGCTTGGATAGATTGATTGCAAAAATAATATCATATCTGACAATTGTGCTATATATCGTAGGCAAACAGAAATTTGGAGCTTTACCAAAACAGTAAGCTACTGATCTTGTATCTTATGTAGTGCACGATATTGAAGAAGCTCGAACACAAGGATGGGCTTCAATATTTGTTACACTTGATGTACAGGGAGCATTTGATCCGATCTTACATAACAGGTTGCTAAAGAGAGTATATAAATAGGACTGGCCTGACTCTATTCTTCGCTGGACTTGCTCGTTTATGAAAGATATAAGGGTGCAAGTGCAATTCAAAGCAGGAGTGACAGAAACAAAGAAGCTGCTCTGTGGATTACAATAGGGATCACCTATTTCTCCCCTGATTTTTCTGCTTTATATTGCTGAATCTATGCGTAGTGGAACTAAAAATACACTGTTCAGATATGCAAACGGTATTGGTATTCTGGGGATTTGACCAACAGTGGCTGAGTCTGCTGTTTATGCTCAACTTGAGGTATGTAGTGTTTTGGGCTGGGCTAGAGAAAATGCTGTCTCATTCGATATTAACAAGAGGTGATCTAATTCCCTAGTTAACGCCGTGAAGATCCAGTTTAAATTCAAGTAAACGGATCTATCATTAATCCCAATAAGAATATTCGATGGCTGGGAATGTTTCTTGGTCCAAAACTCCATTACAAAAATCATGTTGCAAGTTGGTGTGGTAATGCTATTAAAGTCGCCCAACATATTCGACAGCTCAATTCAGTTAGACGGGGTTCGGCTCCTGGGCCCTTGATAAAGGCTGTTGATATGTGTGTGGTTCACGTGGCAAGTTTTGGTGCAGGGGTGTGGTCGCCAGGAATGACGCGACAAACTGAACATGGGATAAGAGCCCTTCAACCATCGCATCTTTGTAATCTAGTCGATAAAGCTCTAAATTTAGCTCGGAGAGCGGCATTACCAGCTCGGAGAACAACGCCTAATGTAATTCTTCACAAAGAAGGGGGTATTCCATCTGCTAAGTTTCTCTTAGAGGCAAACCAGCTACGTCTAGCTGCTAGATAAAATTCACTAGACAATTGCCATCTAGTATGGATTCGCGCCTTTGTATGTTCAAATAAGAGCACGCTAAAATTTAAGAAGACTCGGAGACTCTTAAAACGTCCGGAAATCCAAATGTCACGTTCACATTCGAGACCCTCTGAGCCTTTACTTGCTGCAATCTATAATAAAAGTCTTGGGAAAAAATTAGAAGGAGTCAATGCACAATTTCAGTGAAATAGATATATTTCATTGGCGGAAATTTGTGCTCACTCAGATGGTTCATCAGAAGGACATGGCCGCTCTTCCTGGCGATATTTTCTGCAGTGAAAAGGAGTGACTTTTAAAAAGGGTCAGGGCTCTTTGTATGGGGGTGAAGTGTATGATGCGGAAATCATAGGTGCAAGTATGGCACTTGGCACAGCTATCTTCGCAAGGCAGACCGGTGAGAATATTTTTGTATTGATAGATAACCAAGCTACGTTTGACACTTTCTAAGCTAGTAAGCTATCCTCATCTCTGAGAAAAAAGCGTATTTTTCACTATGTTAGTATTAGAGTAAATGCAAAAGTTAGATGGGTACCTGGCCATTCTAAAATTTGGAGAAATAAAGAAGCGAATACCGTAGCTTGGGCCGCTTTACTAGCACTTCCTTCTCTTCAATTGTATCCAGAGAAGATTTTGCTGGCATAATTACGTCATCTTATGCATCAACGTCGCTAAGTATTAGTGGATGAATGGTAATTAAAAGCTTGTCCAGCTTCATATCGAGATCTAGACCTACAAATACATTGACGCAAGCCTCCTAATGTCTCATTATCCTGACGGCTACTGTACGAACTTATTGCTGCTTGGATAGGACATGATGGCTTTGTGTCATATTATCGACGCCTCAAACATAATAACGCTGTTTTGGATATGGGAAACATGGGCTAATTTTCAATAAATGTAAATATATATATATATATATAGTATTAGACTTAGATTGTGGATTAGCTATAACTAGCACAGAAATCTATTTGAAGGAGGCAAAGGCACAACCCTACCATCAGACATGTAGATTGTAATATAAAATACCCTGAAGCGCCGTTATCCGCTAGGATAATTTGGTGCGTCTTTTGCCCCTCAGAAGATGTGTAGGAGATCACCGGAAGATGATTATTATTCCGTAAACGTTCAACACTAAATAAATAAATATCCCCGCTTGGATATCACTACTCTTGTTTTAAACCAGCGGAAGTAATCTTNCCATCAGACATGTAGATTGTAATATAAAATACCCTGAAGCGCCGTTATCCGCTAGGATAATTTGGTGCGTCTTTTGCCCCTCAGAAGATGTGTAGGAGATCACCGGAAGATGATTATTATTCCGTAAACGTTCAACACTAAATAAATAAATATCCCCGCTTGGATATCACTACTCTTGTTTTAAACCAGCGGAAGTAATCTTCTTTCCAGAGCCAAGTGAGAATCCAACATCAATTAAAGATTGAAAGCCAAATATCACTTCTTTCTTGCCTCAGGAAAGATCTTGAAAGGCTTATTTCGAAATCAATATCATGTTAAGCAGTTTAACCAAACTTTTTGGGAAAAAACAGTTTTTCAGCATTGGGCTTCGGATTTTGTTACATTAGAACAGAAGTTCAGAAAGCTTTCGACACAGCTTTACATGACAGATTTTATGCAAGATGCATAAGTAAGCTGGCCAGGCGCAAGCAATCCTTTGCTGGACCTGTTCTTTCCTAAAAAACTTTAGTGCCCAAGTACGTTTCATATGATGAAAAACAGATCCTGAGAAATTGAATTGTGAGGTACTACAGGGCTCTCCTATTTCCCCAATATCATTCTTGCTAGACATAGTAGAACCAATGAGAAGTGGAAATAAAACAGCATGTTTAAGTTATGCAGATGACATCGGAATTTTGGCTATTGGTTAATCACTTGCAGATTCAGCTGCCTCTGCATAGGGGGGAATATATAATCTTCTGGGCTGGGCTCATGACAATGTGACAGCTTTTGACACCGAAAAATCAGATATGATCCATATTCCAAGCTATCGTCGAGAAAATATAGTTGATATTGGGATAAATAGTAGAAATATCGTACTAAGTATATTCGATAGTTGAGGGTCTATCTTGATTCTGAACTATCGTTTCAACATTATGTCGGAATATGGTACGAAAAACACACAAAGTTGCTCAGTATATACAACGTTTAAGCTTAGTTAAAAGATGTGCTGTTCCTGGACCTCTGGTGACCGCAGTCGAAACGTACGTGTATAATCTCAGTAGCAACCTATGGCGCGGATGTCAGTTGGCTGAGTCTAAAGCGCCTTAGAATACGGGGAGCAAGCACTTTTAAGACTACACATATCTTTAATCTCATAGATGAAGCAGTTCATGTAGCACCAAGAGCTGCATTGCTATTTGGAAGACAGTAGCAAATGCAGTGCTACAAATGGAAATAGGAATTTCACCTGTCCGAATCCCTCTGGAACCGAGACGTCTTAGAATCGCCGCTAGGCTAAACTTACTTGACAATTGACACCCACTCATTAGTAGATCAGAGCCAGTGTGTGTTCAAATGTAGTAACTCTGATATATAAAAAAAGAGTGTAAAGTGTCTGAACACCTTAAAAAGAAAGTTATCTCGAATAAAGAGGACATACCAACAGCCCCCCTTTGTAGAGGCTGCGGAGCTCTTACAAGCTCTATCATCCAATAAATTCCTTGGTACAAAATTAGGCGGTATTGAAGCTCATTTAAATTCGGCTAGAAGAATTTCAATAGCAGATATTAGAGCCTATTCAGAGGGATCAGTTGCGAGGGTCGTTAGATTGTAATACCAGTGCTATACATTTTCATCATAATTTGATGTGCCATTTCTATCTACTAAAAAGAAAGGCGGGACATGTTGTCGGTAGGTAAGCTATAAATTTCTCGAGGCATTCGTCATAGTTTAAGCGGTACGGGATGCTGCTTAAGAGCTATTGTAAAGCATAGGCTTAGTAACACTCTATTTTAGAACATAAATTAGCCTGTTATTTGATATATTCAATATTCAATTATTTTGTACAGATTATCGTTTGCCTTATAATATCTAAGAGCATAAACGCAATTCTTTAGACGCTTCTCATGTCATTGCAGATAATACAAGTAGACATTTTTTCGATCAAGTTTTGACCAATGAAGTCAGTCTTTCTTTTAGAGCCAACTTGTTGTACGACTGAAGTAGATTTGTATAGCAAATTGAGTATAATTTCAAAAACAAAAGATAATTATACGTATATGTGATGATATTGATTTTAATACTCATTACATATCCTATCATATTGTATTATTAGGCATTTACTTCTAAAGGTTGAATAAGAAAAGTAATCTGAATGCAGTCCTTGAAGTCTTGAGAATCATCATCACTTTACTCACTACTTGGAGAGTTAGTTTCAGATATTCGGTATTCGATACAAAGCCTAAAATTTTTCTTATATACTCATACATTTCGATAAGATATTTTCTGAATAATATTGAAGTAAATGTATCGAAATGATAGTTGACATAATTTAGTGAAGACAATATCATGATGAAGTATTCTAATGAATAATAGTTAGAAATGTGCTAATAGCGAAAGTAATTACTTTGTTACCTTCAACTACAAAATCTGGCCAGTTATAGACCATGGCTCCACTAAAATCCACTCCAATTATAGCTTAGAGGCCATAAATCAGGAATGATTATAGTCATATGTCTTTAGATTCTACGTCAACTCATAAACATAAAATTCCTTTCATAAGACTTATTCTCCTATAGCCGCGTTCAAATCCACCTTCCTCTATGTTCAATTGTGTATTAGAAGATGAATCATATAAGGGAAGAAAACAAAATACCTTTTAAGTCACTTTGGTTCTGACCAGTCCACTTGATCTTGAATTTGTCCTAATGATGTGTGTGCGTATGCTATCTTCAGACGCAAACGTAGCGGCGGCTTGGAATTTTATTAGTATTTTCATTATTTCAAAGATAAAACACACTTACTCCTTTGCTTCCCGTTATTTTCATTACCTGCGAGGCTTCAGCACCTGGAACAAGATCGCTATTTGAAATCGCGTTAAGTTGCAACTTTTGAGTTTTAGGGACAGCAGCTTGTAAAACTAAGTTTGAAATTGGTGATTGTAATGATATGTTTTTGAATCTTGCGACAACCTGAACAGTTCCTTCGCTATTGCGCTGTATTTGAAAAGTCACCTTTAACTCATTTTTTTCGTAACATGGGTAAGTGAGAATCGTGTTGGAAGGTGGAGATACAATAGACATTATATCGGTGGAGCCCGCAGTAGTTTGCGGCTGGTTTTGTGAGACTCCAGGACCACCGAAGAGATCCATAATGGATGAGACATTCGATACTTGTGGATTTGATATAACAGTAGATATATCAGTAGAGTTTAAGATATCAGCTAGTAAATCTGTATTATTTTGAGATGCTGTACTAAGATTTGCCCCAAGATTCGCCGTCGGGGCATTAACATCGCCCATAAGATCGAATAAAAGGTCTTGCTCGACAGGCTTGATACTCTTTGACTTGCGATGTGAAGCTTTATTAGATTTTTTTAATGCTTCACCCAACACCCTAGATTGCTCCTTGATTTGTGGAGGAGGCATTTTTTCGAGTACTCCTCTCCTAATAGAATCATATCCGAAAAGATTCCCATATTCTACTGCTCTCTGCTGCACTTCAACATCAAGGCTAGTAGAATTATTGTGTAAAATTCTCCGTATTCTATCAATTTGAGCAGGATCTGAAAACCTTGTTGTTAACTTCATCATGGATGTGGTAATATACTCAGTTGTGATTAATGTAGCATAACTACTATTTAAAATCGAAGAGAAAAGGTCTACCACGTCTTTCTCTTTTACTTCATGAATAAGCTCTTCTGTTTCATACTGACCTCCACTTAAAAGAGCATCCCCATATTCCCCGATACACCAAGTACCAGCAAGAGTCAAGCCCTCTTGAGTGATATCTTTCTTTAGACTGGTATACAATTTCCTAACAGCATACGCTTGAAATTCAGGGGTGGTAGCAATTAGTCGAATAAAAGAAGAAAGAATCTGCTCTTTCACATAGTTTCCAGCCAGCGACAAGACTCGTAACATAGTATCAATATGCCATCTTTTATTAGGAGAAAATCTGTCGGCAGCAATACCTATTTGACTAGTCATGATTGGTTTAAACTCATTGTCTGCCACTTCTAAAAATGCTAGTAATTCTCTAATTAATAGACGTACATTACCCTCGTTAATTAGAGTAAAGCTAAGATCTAATGCCCTTCTCCTGATACTTATATCAGGATCCCTTAAACACTCGAGAATTGTATTGCGATGTCTTTGTACCGCGTTAGGTTCTACAGCAACAACTTTTATCAAAGTATTCAAAGCAACGTAGCGAATATTATTGTCTCGATTGGAGAGAAATTTCCCTAAAATGTTGACACCTAGAACCCTTAATCCAGAGTCTGCTTCGATATCTAGGATTGTCAAGACAGCCTCGTAGAGTATTGAATTCCCCACATTTTTGGTAGAGTCTGTGTTAGTGGCAACCTGAGCAAGAATATCATTGATCTTTTCGCTAGTCTCTGGACTCCCCCTAGCTAGTACTCGTAGTAGCTGAAGAATCTTGACTTGTAGAAATGGGTCTGTAATTCCAATAACATCATGTTCTGGTGCATAACCTGAGCTGGCTAATGCCTTAAGTGTTTGGACAAGGGTTCCAGTAAGTGGTCTAAATCTTTCTACTATATTTTCCTCACCTTCTTCATCAGCGTCTATTTCAGCTTCGCACAGGCTTGTAACAAGGGTCAAGCCACATAATAGCACTCCATGGTTACGATCTGAAATAAGAGTTTCAGCTTTCTCCAAGAAATGCTCTTGTAAATCCAGCACTTTCCTGCATATTCGCATAGCACATAAGGCAGCTTTCTTTCGAATATATGGGTTGGCAGTGGAAAGGAGATTTTCTATCTCTGGAAAAAGATCTCTCGACATTTCAATAGATGCAATGTTTCCAAGCGTACAGAGAGCTAATCCGACAATGTACTGATTTGAGTGATTAAGATCGCTATGGTATGTAAGTAAGGTCTCGAGCTGACGGTCGTAAGATCTCACTTCTTTAAGGAGTTTGTAACTAAAGTAAGAACCTCTTGATTTTCGTCAAGTAGTAACATTGTTCCTAAATAGCCCAGGCGTTTATCTGCGAATCGAGGTGAGGCAAGCAATTTGAGGCATTCTATTTGCCCAAAGTGGGTTCTTTCTCCGAGGGTGAAGAGGTATAATAGCTTTGCAACATTGTTACGTCTATGTCTTATTTAGATTTCATCTTATATATTAAATTATCTCCTACCTAACGTTAGAATCACCGCTCTCTTCTCTGAAGCTTGCTCGTATGGCTGCACTCTCCTTTTGAATCACCGCTCTCTCATCTGCAATTGTCTTCGAAGCTCGCACGTTTCGAATAAAAAGCTTCACTAGCGAGCTTGTCAGTTTGATCTGAATTGATAGAGAAATAAATTACAAGAGCTCATATTGGCAATCTTGTGCCCCGCGATGGGCCAGGTCTTTTAAAAAGCCCAGGCCCAGATATGTTTATCTTTTGATAACTATTTTTATTTAATTCCAATTAATCCACAAATGGGTATCAGAAAGGATGTATTATAACTGCTAGCTGATTTAGAGCCTGGTAGGGGAAGTTATCTCATAGCTTGCTTTTGAACGTTGATAATAAAATTAATAATTCTCGCCAAGACACGCCTCAAGGTTGATCACTAATGAACTTCGCACATAGGTGTTAATATTTTTCTCCAACATAAACCCTGCTTTCGACGTCTTACCGCCTTTGACAATTTTACAATTCTTAAGAAATGCAAAACCTCCCAGAGAACCATGAATTTTTCAAACAAAAAACGATGTCTTATTCAAGAAATATTTAAATAATGGTGGATCAATCGATTAAAACAAGTTTGGAACAAGAACTAGCTACAAGCTATCTACACCAGGCTACGTGTAGCTAATGAATCGAATACAAACTTCATTTATAACAAGCCTTTATTCAATTATGTCTCATGAGGAAATGATCATTCTTAGCTGTTGCTAATCATGGAATCTTGTTATCTCTGAAGATACGTTACCACAAAACAAACAAATCTAGCATGACTACACAAATTCATAAAGTTGATATACTTCAAAGAGAATCGTTAACTAATGGCTGTGGCTTGCTTTAATACCTTAGCAAATGTTGTTCGGTATCTAGTCAGAGTGATTACTATTTGCTTAGTGAAGATGGAAGATATTCTAAAATCAAATGAAGTATATTCCAATTTACCCGGCTTTTTCTATATCGAATTTTTCTCTAGGTCTTTGACCTTTTGAATTATGGTGCAATATCTTCAAGATAACAACATGTCCTGATTGTAAAGGGCGAATGTACTATGATCACTGTGCAAATACAATGTCACAGAGAAGAAACCAATATTTCCCTAACAAGGAGAGTAAAATCTACAGAAAGAAATGATATAAAGGTCTTAAATCATAATATTTATATATCACTATGATCAGAGTCTATGCCCAATAGAAGATGTCGAAGTAAGGATCCAAGAGCCTTGAGGAACCTCTCCTATTTATTTATAATTAGTCAAATGACAACACTCTATGATTCATATTACAGATAGACCTTTCCTATTTTATCATGCTCAACTTCATCATCATATAGATGTAATGACATGAGGTATATGCAATTGTCTTCAAGAGGCAACTTGTTGGTATACTTGCAACCCTCGCTATACATAACATAAGTAAATATTGACAAAGCATTCCGTTGGCCTTGTATGAAAATAGATATTAGTTTGCAAAATTTAGTAAGTCCGAGTACCCTACAGAAAGTCAGGTGACTCTACTTAACCTGTTTAGCGTTCAGAGGGCCGGGTTAGCGTGTTAGGATAAAAGTAAATAAATGTAAATAGAAACCGTAATAGACTAGACAGAAAATATATCCTTCTTTTGAATCAAGAAGTTTTTCTCTATCTATGCATCCTACCCTCTGTCGGCATAGTTTTTGCTGCTAGCCTAATATGATCTATGCTCTCAACATTTAAAGAATAATTTAGAATCTAAGGGGTGTGATTATAAAAACTCAGCTGCTCAACTTCCCTAGGCTCACCGTTATCTCCATCCTTCATCAACTCTTTACCCGATTGAGAATCAACACATGTGACTTCCCAACTTGAAAATCTGATATAGATTTCGTCCTGACCCCATGTCAGCCAACGCTTTACCCTATGGAGAGCAAAAAACTTTAAACAATATCCCTTCATCCTCCTTCCACAGTCACAATGAACCTGAGGAACTAATGGCTCAGTTTTACTAGTGGACTTGGAATTTTCGGAGACTTTACAAAGCTAATAATTTTAAATGATTGAGTGTGGAATAATCAGTCGACGATCAAAGTGCCATAATTTTTAGGGTTAGTTTTAGCTGAATTTTGTTAAATTTAGAAAACTAGGTCCGTGCATCGCCCGTTCTGTTCAACAGCGGAATAATACTACAACTTGATTAGCAATGTTGTGCAGCTCTGGAGCTGAGATGTGCAAGGGTTACTATTAAACAGGTGTTGACGTAAGCATGTCACATGATGCTGATTAGTCATAATGTATTGTATTTATGTCGTAGATAGAAGTAGAAGAGAGAGATAACTTTATT
>QVIK01000572.1:2428-33722 GCA_003957845.1 Oidium heveae
TTTTTTTTTTTTTTTTTTTTTTTTTTTTCGAGAGTCGTGACATGCCCCCACTATTAGCCAATACTTTTCTGCCGCGTATTTTATCTGATAATTAGTGCCGTAAAAATAACCACAGAAATGGATAACATTTTCCACAATTACACTGGCAACGCTTAACGATTGGTTACAATTTGAGCTGCCTGTTAAAATGACATCATGGTGCCTTTATCAAACCCTGGCTTAGACAATACTCTCCGGTAAAGACAAAAATTAAGAACAACAAAAAGTACCACAACAGTGGATTTATTTTAAATTAGGACTTTGTTAACTAACGTAATAAAATATCTTCAACTTCTAACTGTTCAAACCTAGATGGCTACTTATTTCTGTCCATACATATGATATCTATTCTATTACACTTAGATGTATAGGGGCCGACGACTCAATTCCTGTGTGTAGTAACCTCTATGAACCTTCAGCTCTCGTTGAAAAGATGGAGACCTTAGATTAGACCAACTTCTCGAGCTGAAGCTGCTCACGCCTATATAAAGCGTTATCTCAGCGGAGAGAAAAGTAAGCAAGACCTTTTCGTATCCTGGTTGTGTATTGAGGCGGCAGTTATCAACCAGATAACTGCCATAGCAAATCGTGCTACAATCCAACGAGACCATGTTCTCGTAGATGTAGACAAGCTGCTGTTTCAGAGCTGCTACAGAGTTATGACATGGCACGCATTTCGGCACATACAAGATTTTTAGACATAACTGCTTACACTACGAGCTTACAGTGTGAACTTTACCCAGACTATGGGACTACCATGTGCTCATATCTGCGAATTGCGAAGGATAATAGGTGGTCTTGTTCCATCAGACTTCTGTCACAATTGGTACTGAGACCGAAACTCTTCTCGGCAGCCAATTTTAAACCCAATATGGGCAGGCAGGCATCTATTACAAAATGTGAGTTTAGCCCAGACAGGCTATATTTGCTAAGGAGGAGAAGAACCTTCGAGATAGCTGCCCAATATAATCAACATGTCAGGAACGGGGCCACATTAGAAGTAGTCGAAAATGGCCAATGAGGTCACAAGAACGAACTTTGAGTTAAATTATTTTGTCGTTTCTTGCTTTTAACTTACACTACAGAGGGTTAACCTTCCTTTCTTAAAAAAAACAGACTTAATTGGTCTTTAGTAATATACGAGAATCAATTTATCTTTACTGCACTAAAGCTTCGATGGGTTGTTGGGTTGTGTTAATATAATGGGGATTTGAGTAAAAGTTGCTTGATTCTATTTTTGGGGGTCTTCATTATTTTTTATAAATTTCTCTTCTGCTTTGTTAGATCGACAATATATTGTCTTTGTGGGAAAAAAATATTGTTGCAATCAAGTCAATAAATATACATACTTAGAAATATTACAGAAGAAAAGTCAAACCCATGAACATCATTTTGACATAGAGTAAGATTATTAGAGCATAATTTTAGTTTCCATGGCAACCTTGAGGCTGAGTTATCACTTAACAATTTTACGAGGGGGGGCGTGAGTTTCAATGCTTTGTCAGCTTGGCGTAGATGTATTGGGATACATGGGTAGATAGTACTAGTACACTTCCTGTGGGTAAACACCAAACGATGGATCAAATAGGGTAGTTAGAGAGGGTTTTCACCTTAGAGGTATCCCTCTCATGTAAATATTGATGTAGATAGACACCAATATGGGCCGTTATGGCGCCAAATCAGAATTATGAATAATAATTTATTATCCCGGATTACGCCTCTTTATATCACATCCTATACACTGACAATTATTATTGCATTCATAACTGAAATCACCACTTTCACATCCTTCAGAAGGAAATGAATAATTAACAAACAAGAAATTATTCTCGGGTAAACTTTGTTCTTCAGCGTTAGAACTAGATGGTGTTGGTGGATTTGAGCCCGATTTGTTTTCTAGATTTTCCTGTGATATTGCGCTCTGATCTTCGTGTGGCGCCTGTCCACCATTAGTGTAGGGTTCACTAGAGGTTCCTTCTAAAGATATAGTTTGCCAGGCAGAGCGAACATAGTCTTGCGTTGCATCGTTGTAAGGATGAGATACACAACCGACGCACTGACATGTGTCACCACAATTACAACTTTTAACAAAGCTACGAACTTCGGGTACGGGTGCAGTAGGAAAGGTGTCTGTGACCTGACTTTGGCCTTGTGAATGTGAAAACATGTTATCGTGTGTCTGTCGCCATGTGGAGACATTTAATGGATTCGAAAATGATCCATATGTAGCTGTATCATATGAAAAAATTGGTTGCTGGGGTGGTGGATACGAATAGAACTGATGATTAAAATCTACAGTTTCAGGGAAAGGGCTTTGGGCTCCTACACGTGAAACCATATTTTGGTTAAGAGCTTTTGGCGTTTCTAGACAGCAGCTAGTGGTAATTTTTGATTCTTTTTGTTCAGTAAAGGAGCCTCTGCTTGAAGTGTTGGGTTGGTTTGTACACTTCAGCATACAACAGTTTTCTTGAGTCGGGCAGATATTGACTGTTCCATTTGTGGCTCTTTTTATGCTAGATTTTTTGACAGTAGGCTCTTTTTGGTTTCTATAGCCATTTTTGGGGTTATCACAGCAAGACTTTTGTTTTCCTGGTGACCTTGTGACACCATCCATTATCTCAGTAAAATTTTCATCAGAGACTGGAGACTTTTCTGTTTTTGTACTAGCTCCGTTAGGGAAAAAATAGGGTCCGATAATCGGGTTGTGATTCATAGTATAGCTATGTCCATTATCCAGGTCTCCATTACAATATTGACTACTCTCACTTACCTGACTAACTCCATTCACTCGAAGAGACTGTGGAACTAGTGGCGGAGAGGCTTGAGAGTAGTGCCCAATTGTATTCAGAAATGGAGGGACATAATAACCATTTGATGAGGCGATAGATATCTGATGTCCATTTGTTATTTCTTGATGGTTGTGTATTTGGCATGAATTCATCCTTTCCAAAGTCGCAACACCTGAAGATTTCCGTTTTGAGTGGGGTTTTTGATAATTTTTATCAATTCGAAATGAAGGTTTGCCGGGAGAAATAGGTGATTCCACAGAAGAAGGAGTGGCCCTCGTCGCAACGTTTGTATTCTTTGTTGATGAGCTTATACTACATTGACAAAGTTGTTTTCGTGGAATGGCCGCAGTAATACTATTACAACTACATAAATGATCTTTGAGATGTGGACAGGAGCTCAAGGGCCTGCCAGGTTTCCTCACAGGCACCATCAGCCGCTCGTTTGCGTGATTACATTTCGTTGACCTGTGACCCCGAATACATGGCTCACTAATGATAGATAATCAGTCAGATGTAAATCCGTGCATTATTGTGGTTATAAGTCTTGCTACAAAGCGTAATTTTTCGATTTAGGCATTACACTTGACACGGCTCACGCAAAGTGGGAAAAAAATTTACTTACCAGGCCATCTTCATTCCATTAATCAAAGGCATAATTTCCAAAAACCGCAAGCAGTGAGAGATAGCAAGTAGCTTAGGTGACAATATTGATATTCACAAATTGTAGAGCAACAGTTGTCACACTGAGCCCTGCCACAATTTTGGGCTGATAGGTGTTCGGGAGTTTAATCGGGAAGGGATGCTGATGGAAGTTTACCGCCTGAGAGGCAACTCGTGGGACGGGGCGCCTTTGAGGAGGGGCAAGGCGGTACAGGGACCGGGGTGAGTATGTCGCGCAGAGTATTTTAATGTTAAACGAGTTGTCTTTTTCTGACGACGATTCATCTATTGTGTATGTAGCCTCGAGGCTCAGATGCGACGACACTGTTTATTTACATGTTGGCTGGTTCTACTTTGTCAAGAGGTGCACTTCAGCCTCAAATTCCATTTTATGATAACACTATGAAGTATAATCAGACTCTTGTTTTTCCATCGCCATTGGTTTCCCTTCAACCGTTGACATCCATCGAAGGAAATTACAAACCCTGGATTATCCCGACGTGCCTTCACCATCCTGTAAATATCCACCGCGTGAAATGTGGTTAGATCTATTGCATTCGAACCAACCATCTCTTGTCTCGAGTGGGGTAGGTGTCCGAGCTAGCCAGATCTAATTTGTGATAAGGGCACAGACGGTATACCACACTGCCATCCGACCCAAGATTTGGCCTCAAAGCTGCGCAGAGAGATGCACTAAAGTAAATTCGTCTGCTATGCGTTGGGCATGTACAGGATGATGAAGGCATAACTGAATGATACAGGAATCATACATTCCATTGAATGGATATTGTGCAGTTGACAATAGAGGAAAAGTCATATCTGAAGAAAAGGCCGTTCCACTTTCCATTTACACCGTCGAATCGAATCTGAGTCATAAGTGTACCTATTGTAGAGTTGGACTATCTAAAATATATTTAAATACTGTTACTCGAGAGTAGCTAGCATGCTTTTCCAGTTTTTGATAAGGTTAGAATCCCGTGTTTTCTTTTTGGCAAATGTTTTAAATGACAAAAGTCTAACAAAACACGAGCGATATTTTTAAAAAATTAAACTCTAAAGAATTATGAATTGGGCACTAAGTTTAGATTTCATATCTCTGAGATGGAAGGAATAATGGAACAAGTTATCACTGATAATATTTAGAAATAATTAATGATTTCGTCTAAGTAAGATTGTCTTATAATATCAAAGTAATTGAGATGAATTATGTTTCTCAGTAATAATACTTTGTTTTCGAAAAAAAAAATTTAAAAGAAATTAAAAAAATTTTAAAAATTTTAAAAACATGTGTTCAAGCACGGTCACGTGTCAATTTACGATTGGCAGCTTTGATGTGATATAGATAAACTTTTGAGGCTAATGTCACATCGAAGTTCGAGTTTGCCTTGGGCTTTAAAGAATATAGCGGGTTGTTTGATAAATCCGGAGACTTAAAATAACGAATCAGATTTCCATCTAGCAATAAATAACTGTAGATAAAACTGCTTGAAAAACACATAGGGATTTAAAAACCCGACAGGAATATTGCTGAATTCCTAGTTCCAACATCATGGATCCATCCGCCTATCTGCTAGGGAATTTTTAGCCACTAGGAAGTCGATTTTATATGGAGAAAGAAGGAGATTAGTTTGGCTAAGATTGACCGTCAAGCTAGAGAAAATGAGCAATACTACTATCTTTCTTCCCCCCTAATTAACTTTTCATTAGTAGCTCCATGACAAATCGAGCAGGAAGTCGATGGGATCAAAAGTGGGTAAAATTAGTACCATCACTCATTATCCTAAATATTTCTTAAGCTCTGGAATTCTACAATGTTATTCGATGCTAATAGCAGGGGTTTACATGAGTTTAGGCATAGATAAATTGACACTAGCAGGGTTATTTCAACAACGATATTGCATTAGTGTCTTTTAGAGGTAAATGAATAATGAAGACAAAGGTACAGACGAACCTCTTATGGGGTGCCTCCCACATACAATATCCTCAACTAGGGATTACCCCATATCTCTGAATACTCAGTGAGTCTCTCGATTCTAAATTAGCATATTACATAAGTGAGGTAGGATTTGATATGGTTTGAATGGTGTTCAGGCTTAGCTATGAACCTCAGATACGAAATGGCAGCTACATGTATTGGCAACTTGCATCGGCTAATTAATAACCCTCAGATCTGTCAGTTAACCGACGTCTTCAGCTGATTTATCCCTGTCGTCTGCTATCACGTGATACAATCAGATTCGCATCAAACCAAGCTCCCCCGACCCTATCAGATGGGACAACATAACCTCCAATATGGAATGGCAAATTTTTGACTGAATGATATTTTACATGGGAGGTTCGACAACAGTAACTGTTTTGGGATTTGTGTAGGGCTTTCCCCATGTAATTCGTTTTTATCTAAGCCTGACCTGAACATGATCTGCAATGAAATGTCGAGATCTTATACGGAGGCGATTTTGTCCAAGATCTTTGGACACTCGAACATTTCTATCGCCAAAATGTAAGGTAATAATTATTCACCCAAAATAAATTTGGAATTAATTTGGCTTATTTTAGAGGAAAGCCGAATCGAAAGTGAAAGTGAAAAAGAAAAAGAAAATTATAAATTAATAATTATACGGTAGAACTCCATTACGGGAATTTCCGATAAGGGAATAACTTCAGCATATTCTTTATCTGGACCCGGTCCCGTTTTTAGAATAGTAACATACACAGTTCTAAGAAAACATGAAACCTGATGCAATGATTAAAGAATAATCAGGTAATATTCCCTTTACAGCGTTTTAATGTATCGTGCAAAAGAGATGATACGTGCTTGACTTTAAAGAACGTTTAGAGATGTAGATTATCGTCTCGACTGGGGTGAACTATACTTGAGAGGAGGGAGGGCCCAAACGGCAGGTATGGTAGGTAGGTATACCACATTACCACATTACCATCCAACCCAGTAAATTTTCTTGCTTAGCTTTGTACGTCGTCAAGAAGCAGCTGTACAATTTTCGAGCGAGAATAGTCATTGCTTGGAAAATCCTTAACAAACTCAGCTCATGCTACGATGTTACGGCAAAATAAGCTTCGCATGCTGGGCCGACGAATTCATGGGTAAAATGTATGACTAATATTTTAATGCGAGGGTTTGAGCTGGTTTCAAGACTGTCTTTTGGGGAAAATAGAGATTATGAGCCAACAACGTGTACGACGAGTCAATTCCTTTGATTAATACCCACATCTTTCAATGGCTATGGATAAAAAAACATTGAAATTAAACTATTTTAATAGTCGAGTTACGTCTTAAGGAAGATCTTTCAACTCCAAATTGTTGGAATTTAATTGGATACTCAGGATTTCATCCAATTACACTCTTCTACACTTGAGATCCTTAATGGAGGCTCTTGGGTTAGAGAATCCTTAAAACGTGACTCAACTGTAAAAATTTGATTCTATTTTGATCGGTAGACCTTCTCTCATAGCTATTTATGCCAAAGCCGATCTGACTTCACATAGAAGCTCTTATTCTTCAGAAAGTGCCATACGAACATATCACACATTGAATAAAAATATAGGGCATTATATTGCTTTGAGATTTTTCCAAATCTCAAGACTCAAAACACCTTGCTTTAATTAGGATCTGGGAAGCTTTGACAAGGGTGGCTGATATAACTGCCGCCCCCCCCCATGATGCACCCTTTGCGCGCCCCCCCATGGCCTAGTAAACATCCTTGTGTTCCCTAAAAGCGTAGGCGGTCAAGTGATCAGAATCTTCGGTTCCCTCTAAGTTATACTACTGTAATTAGCGGCGATTCTTGTAACTTGGTCGTATTAGCAGAATATTTTTAGCAATAATTAGGAGCAAATTAGGACTAATTAAGGCTTCTGTACTAGTTACTAGTATATCAAAAAGTATTACCCAGCCAACAAACATGCTTACTCTAAAGTTTATTTTGAAATCAGCGTCAACAACTAAGTACAATTAAGACATAACCGATTAGTTTCCAACATACTCTTTCAATACTCACAAACCCGACTCTAACTATCTGAAGGTGATTTTGATTTCTTCGAAAATTTGTTTTCAGCATGTCAACAACATGCCATGATAGCGGAATATACGTTTTCTGTGGGGATGTCTGACAAGCGTGCTGGTGGTTGTATCAAATTTATTAATTTTAAACATTCCGGAATAGCTGGTCCGAGGCACCCAGCGGATGGAAACACATGGCAACGTCTTCGAGATTCTTTCAAAACAGGTAAAGTTCACTTTCGGGCTTAGCAACAAAGCATTAACAAAATAGGCTGCATGGTGTCACTTAAAGCACGGGAGCGACCTAGTGGCATTTGGTCTCTCTCTTATAGAGGCCCTGAATACTGCTATCATAATCATCCAGCGAGACCAAGCTCAGCATATCCGGAACATCGTAAATTAGATCAAGAAAACCTCCAAAAAGTTAAAGAAATGATGTCTGCTGGGCTAAGCACCAAACAGATAGCTGTGATCCTTCTGCAAGAACACCGCACCCTCCCATATCTGTTTCCCATCATGACTTGTATAACATTAAGGCCGATACTGTAAGAGAACAACGACATGGTCTCTCATCGTTAGATGCCTTGATAAACAATATGGAAACTGAGCAAGCCAATGGTCACATATCTTTTCGTTACAAACTGGACACAATGCGACGGATCTTAATGGTTTTCGTTAGTTTTTTAGAAACAGTTCAATACGCTCGATGTCACTTTAACATTCTGCTATTTGACTGCACATACAAAACCAATAGATTTGATATGCCGTTGTCACACTGAATGGGTTTACATCACCATGGAAATTCCTTTACGATTGCCTTGTAATTTTTGGAGAATGAAGCAACTAACAGTCACAACCAGGCAATCGAATTGCTTATTGAAGCGGTTAACACCCTTGAAGGTGTAACAAAAGGGCCATCAGTGGTAACGACTGATTGCGAGATTGCTTTAACGAATGTTATTGATCGCCGATTTCCCTCACAAACAAAGCGAGTTCTTTGGCGATGGCATATAATGAAAAATATATATGCACACTGTAAGGCTTCCTTTGCAACTATCGAACGTTGGGAGGACTTTCAAACTGCTGTCCGACTCGTTATGTCAGCAAAGATTAGTTAGGAATATTTCGACTCAATTGAAGAGTTGAAAATTTATTTTAATTTTAATAATGGAGTGCCTTCCTCGACATCCCCAGGCGCTTCACTACGTCAAGTTGAGGAAGCTTCTCTACGAGATGTTGAAAGGATAGCAATATCCTATGTTTTAGGTCAATGGTTTGGGCCCCACAAAGAATATCTTGTCGCAGCCTTGGTATTTTTACTGTGGCTCTACAACTACTTCTCGGATCGAAGGAGGCCACCGCCGGCTGAAGGATTGGATTGGATGTTCTACAGGTGGCCCACAGTCAGTCATTTCTTCCTGTCGCCTTGCTATGTCATCTCAAATGAATGAGATATAATTAGATGTGGTATCAAAAGAACGTAAGAAGCCCCTTGCTCTCACGAATAGCTTCTTTGCGCGGTGTATTGGATATATCTCACAGAAAGGCTTGTGCAAGCTTCGTGACCAGTACGAAAAGGTCAGAAACGAGGCAGAGTATCTACAGTCAGGGGATATTTCCACAATATGTACAGGCTTATACACGGCATCTTTTGGTATCTCGTGTTGGCATAAGTTAAAGATACGTCTTCAGAAAAAAGAAGGTATGGTAACTGCTTAAAATTCGAACCAAAAATTCCTAAACTACCCTTCTTCAGTCGTCACACCTCTAGAATTTCACCCGTTCTAACACATAAATCGACCTAGGCTGGGCTATGAGTATCAAGTACCTCTGCCTATTTTTTATCCTATTTCTTTGTTGCGTGGGCGATCCGAAGAAGCCGATCGACGCGCACAAGCTCGAGCACACATGAGGCTCCGAGTTGCAGCTACTAGCCGAATATTGAGCTAGTTTGAACAGGTTGAATCTCAACTTCCATCTTGAAGTTTGTGCACAGAGCAGGGTCATAATACACAAAGCTGCCGAGGATATATTTCTACAGGGCAAAATAGGGGGGATTGTCTACTTAGATCGGAATGTTCTGTATAGTATTGAAGCAAATCTATCTTGTTTACTTTCAAAAGGTCATTTAGAATTTATTGGAGTGTTACAAGGCGAAAATCTCTCTTTAAAAAACGAACATTCATATTCATTGGTAGTTTAATCGTGACAAAGATACTAGCAACACTAGCAACGACGAAGAAGAGAAGAGAAAAATAGCCCAGTTATCGAGCGAAGAGCTCGTGAAGAAAATAGGAATCAAAGAGGTGATAGGCGCTAAACAGATGACCAACGGACAAGTGAAGGTGTTCTTCGCCGGGGAAGAAACTTGGCAGATGATGGAAAAGTACAAGGACTGGACTCAAAAGCCATCTTCCACAGCCCAGATAGCAACTCCAAACTATCAAGTCTTGGTTCATGATATGCCTCTATCATTTGATCCTGAGAATCCGGAGTAGATTAAGCAACTGCAAAACACGAATTTGCCTTACATCCAAGGAATTACCATCAGGAAAGCTGCATGGCTAAAGAAGATTAGACAACCAGGAAAAAAGACAAGTCCGCCAATAGATTGGTTTGATAGGGCTGAGCAAGCTGACATAGCAATCAAGAATGGCATTATGTGGAAATTTGAATTGAAAGCAACAGAAATTTTCAGATCGGGATTCCGAGTTACACTGTCACGGTTTTCAGACAAAACGCTTATGCAATTTTGTAGGTACAGTTTATTAATAATAAAACTCTGAAGAGAGAAGAATCTAATGCTACGAATAATTACTACATATACTTGAGAGAGGTGGTCTCGTCTTTCTAGAAACTTCCATCTTCTCAGCCTACCCTATCCCTGTCCAAAGATACTTATTTTAGAATATACTATTAAAATGATACACGGGGAGTATCCTACGTAGGACCCCCCAGAAAGCATATTAGTGCTTCCTACCTACGCCAACCAGCACAGGTTACAGATACTCAACATCGGCTTACCAGCCGTTACATACACAATGTTTCAACTGCCAGAAGTACAGTCACATTGCCAAAGTCTACTCAGCAGCTCCAAAATGCGGTAGCTATGCCGGCGTATACAACACTCGAATCTGCCCTGGTATGGGAGACGTTCGCTGCAGTAATTGTGCCAGATGACGTAAGGCCTGGGACCAAATCTGTCCCGTTATGATAGCAGCCAAGGAAAAAGCGGATATGAATAGAACCCAAGACTCTGGGAAGCATACCGCTCCAGAGAACCAGATGAGAGACCCCGAAGGAGACTGGCAGATTGTAGGCAGTCGGAAAAGAAGGGCAGTGATGGCAGGGGCACAAATAGTGGGGGCAGACGGAGAAATTATTGCCCGCCGAGGCCCAGGAAGGCCACGAAAAACTCCAACCCCAGGTATCCCAACTACGGTACCGTCCGAATCCAATCCGGCGGCAACGGTCAACACGCCAACACAACTCACACAAAACGAATCCCCGACTGTGACACGGGACATCCCAGCAGAGGTAAACGGGGCACCGGATTGCGAGATGCCTTCATAAAGGGCAAACAAACTTGGCAAATTCTACAGTAAAATGTTAATAGGAGTAAGGACAGAGTGCAGCAACATCTCCTTCGCGAACTAGATCCAGAGAAACACCATGTAGTAGCTATCCAAGAACCATGGCACAACCCCACAGACAACACTACCGTCAAACACCCGGCATATCATCTGGTTATGCCAGGAGGTACCAAAGGAAGAACTTGTATCTATGTCAGTAAGCATCTCGCAGTCGACAAGTGGAGAATGGAGACAGCCCCAGCGGAGGCGGATGGAGACATAACAACTATCAGCCTACAGACAAACCACGGCAGGGTTTGGATCCATAACATATACAACCCCCCTCCCCTCTCACACAGCAGCCAAAAACTACGTACACTCCGCTGGATACCCCAAATCCTGGCGCAAACATGATATCACATGTTACTCGGAGACTTTAATCTACATCATCCAATCTGGGGAGGGTCCGCAGTCCTCAGACACCACAGGGTAGCCGAGAGCTCAATTAAAATTCTAGGTGAGAGGAACATGGAGATAATACTCCCTAGAGGTACCATTACGTGGAAGAAAAGAGGCAGCTAGAGTACAGTAGATCTGACGTTCATCTCAAAAGAATTAGAGAATATGATCACTGCCTGTGACATATCGGAAGAGCTAGAGTCATTCTCTGATCATCTCCCAATACTAGTAGAGATTCAAATAACGCCATTTCTAATAACAGAAATAGAACCTCGAAAACAATAGAAAAGGGCAAACTGGGAACTAGTCAACCAAAGACTAGTACATAAGCTGAAGGAGCTGGCAACAACAGACAACTATATGTCAACAATAGAAGAAATCGATCAAAGGGTAGCAGACATCACCACGGCTATCCAAAAGAAGGCTGCAGAAACAATCCCCAAAGCTCGGCCATCTCAGTATGCCAAGCCATACTGGACAGAGGAATGCTCAAGGGTAGTCAACGAAGCTAGGAAGGCCAGGAGGGAGTAGACTGAACGAAACACTGAGGAGAGCTGGGTAAGGTATAACCAAGCTACTAATAGAAAGAAAAGCCGAATCAAAAAAGACAGACTCATCGGTTGAGGAGCACAGGTCTTGGAGGCCTCAAAAGAACTCAAAAAGATGTAGAAGCTGGCCAATTGGGCGAGAATAGACGTGGATGAAAAGCTGCGACTACCCCAACTACTGGACATTAGAGATTTAGAGGGAAATTTGCATTCCAAAGATCAAGATAAGACCAGGGTTATGACAGAACACTTCTTCCATCCTCCGGTAACCGCTGATACTGATGACATTGACGGAACTATCTATCCTGAAGAGCTATCGACTATTCCCAGAACAGTCAACCAACTAGAAATCGAAGTAGCTCTCGAAAAGTTGCCGAACGATAAGGCTCCTGAACCCGACGAGATCCCAAATCGCTCTCTTAAATACTGTAAAAAGACTCTAAGTAAACCACTGGCAGTACTCTTTAATGCATGCCTGTCACAGATTAACTATAGATGGCAATGAGCACATGTAGGAGCTATGGTTTATAATTTTCTATGAAGAAAAAAGCTAACTAAATGAAAATGAAAATTACATATATACATATTCCGTGTTCCCTCGTCAGTGTTAATCTTCTAACAACTCTCAAACGTCTATCTCTATTAACGAATACTTAAGACTGGCATTGGTAAGTTGAAAGGTGACTCAGTCTATTTATTTATACTGTACCCATGATCCTGGATACTTGCATGACATAGTATCCTTGTAAGGAATACGGTAACTTCTCTCTATTATTAGCATTCTTATACAAGTCAGTATTATGGTTTATTTCGACGCTCTCCGTCTTGTGCTGATAAGAGCCTGCGATGGTTATCGTAGGCTGCAGGACTATCATCGGCTAAACAGCCGTCACANTATTATGGTTTATTTCGACGGTGCTGATAAGAACCTGCGATGGTTATCGTAGGCTGCAGGACTATCATCGGCTAAACAGCCGTTACAATGCCTCTCCAAAGGATATCACCCCAAGAAGTTCATGGAGTCAATCACTGTTGTTCTAAGGAAACCACAGAAGCCGAGATACGATACACCCAAAGCATAACGACCAATAGCTCTTCTAAATACAATAGGTAAACTACTTGAAAAGTTGTTGGCTAACCGAATATCTCAAGCAGCTGAACACCACAATCTCCTTCCCGACGAACAGATGGGTGCTCGGCCCAAGAGGTCCACGATCTCAGCAGTCGAGCTTCTAAGCGAGCAGATCCACACAATTTAGGGGAAAGATAAAAAACGCGTGGCATTCATTCTTAGTCTTGACATCTCAGGGGCATTCGATAACGTATCCCACGAAAGACTGATCCACAACCTCAAAGAGAAGGGAATTCCAGGCTGGATCACCGAGTACATTAGGTCATTCCTGGAGAACAGAACTACTTCAATTGCATTCGGCCCATTCAAAGGCGAGCAAATTTGCACTCATACTGGTATACCCCAGGGCTCATCTCTCTCTCCGATACTATTTTTATTTTTTGCGAGCACACTGCTCCCGAAGCTCCCGACCCAATCTTCCACAGCAGTTGAGTTCGTAGACGACACAAACATACTAGCTTGGTCGGATTCAACGGAAGAAACCTGCATAAAGTTAGAGTGGCAACTCGACATCTGCGAACTATGGGCCAAGAAGCAGGGGGTAAAATTTGCTCCAGAAAAATGCCAATTAATGCACTTTTCTAGGTTTCCCCCTATGTAAATTACAAATTACATAGATCCCTGCATGGGCCGCTATGGCGCCACATCAGGCTAAATGAAATCAATAAATCAATAAATCAATAAATGATTCTCGCTTTGCTGGTAAGGAATACCTTATGTCACGCGCCTCTGACATCTGGAGAAGATGTTCCTTTTACCATGATGCGATAACGACTTTCTCTTCGTCCATGCTTTTCGATGATCATAAATAAATCCCAATGTCAAACACTTAATCGAGTCGATTTTGATTTAACAGCACTCATCTTTACCCATGGCCAACTGAATATTGCTTTGTCCCGAGCTACAGATGTTAAGAAATTTAATGGTAATATTACTTACTACCTTCCGATCAGAGAACGACAAAAAATGTAGTGCACCCTGAAGTATTATTACGGCCAACAAATCTTTATTCAGAATCTTCTCACCCTTAGCTAATGTTTTATCCTTTCGCCATATATAACAAAGTTACATTTTTCAACTCACCGAAGCTCATGTTCTCTCTCTGGCAATGGACGCTATAACCCTATCTTATATTTAAGTTTTTGAATAAGAGAATTACCTGCGAAATAGTTTGTTCTTCATAACCTAGCTTCAAACGGCTTCTATGTTTGAAACTTGCCCTTGTGTGAATTAGTAGAATTTCTGGGAGGCCGACGGTCTGTAAGTCGGTAAACTCATACACCATTTTAAATTGTATACCTATGTAATTTCATAAATCTAAATTTAGACATAAAACTCAATATTTTTTGTTTCCTTACTTGATTTAATGACTATTTTGTTTTTAACAGGATTTTTCTAGCTCCATTTTAAAATTGTAGAACAGACTGATTTTATGCCACCAGAACTTGTGCTTGGATATTATATGCTAAGATATGGTGCGGATGCACATGATGATCCATAAAATAGAACTCCGAAGTGTCTTCAGCTACCTAAGATATTACAGATCAAATTATTTTTCGTGCCCTGTCCGACTGCATCGTATGAATGGAGTCTTCGTACGTCAAATAGGGACCTAACTAGAGTCCACCAGAGCCGCAGGGAGAAGAGAATCTGTGAAAATTAACAAACATAATACTGAGAAATCGTCTCCATCTCCTTCTTCAGTCGGTGTCTTAGAGGTAAAATGAACTCCCTCGCCACATTAATGGTTGGGAGGCATAGTCAACACAGAGAAGACCCTCTTCTTAAACTGCAAATCAAGGTAAGCAAATGCTTATCAGTCTATGAAATAGCATTATCTTATCCCTGATAAAGCAAAATCGATCCACTGCTGATACAAGAACCGTAGATACACTTGGATTTTACTAACTGAAAATCCAAGACACACCCTGAATTTGAGGCCTTTTCTCCATTAATATCTTGGCACTCTCGATCTAAAGTATTATTTACATTCGTAAAAATTCCGGACTACAATCATTCCAAGTAGCTGGTGACCTTTCGAAAGATCTTATCAAGTTAGTTATCACCTGTGGGAACTATACAAGATTACCAATCTGAAGTATATATATTGCCCCAACTAGGTCAATTGAAGTTGGAGTTGGATTATCTACTCTCCTCGACTGCACAGATACTCCCTTCTTTGTTGGAAAAGATTTAAATTTACGACACCCTTTATGGGACTTAACTGTCTTTTATGCCCAAAGATCCTGTTCCGAGTTCTTCGATTGGTATGACAGCAATACTAATTCTCTCCAAATCCCGCCTAAGCTTTGCAAGAACAGTAGCAATGTGATCACAGTCTAATCCAATTTTCCCAGTGTCAATTTAATCGGATTAACAAGTACCGAAATGCCATTGAGTGCTTGCATAGCTATTAGTGTCGGAGGAAATTGTAACTTAGGAATGTCATTATTAGACTCATCATAGTCAGAGACGGTAGTTTACCGCGTAATAAAACCGTCCAAGATGTTATCTTCAGTATAATCAGAAGGTATTTCATCTGCTACTAAGTCTTCTCTAAGATTCAACCAGTTTTGGGTATCTATTGGGACCCGAATAGTACCAGCTTGATTTACTTTTTTATATAGAGGAAGCAATGATTGTCAAATGCAGGTATTAAAGGTGATAAAGCATTAAAGAAGTTATGTGACAAAGGCAATATAAGGTACTTTGATGTAGATAGTTAAAGGTGAAATGCCCTCGCTGCCGGTCTCGCTTGGCCCTTTTGATGCCCCTTATTACCGTCGTATGCTCCTAGATAGATACATCAGCTTTACTGTCGTGATTTAAGTATTAAGCAGGTAAAAACTCGTATTGTATAGTTTAGTAAAGCTGATGTATCTATCTAGGAGCATACGACGGTAATAAGGGGCATCAAAAGGGCTAAGCGAGACCGGTAGCGAGGGCATTTCACCTTTAACTATCTACATCAAAGTACCTTATATTGCCTTTGTCACATAACTTCTTTAATGCTATATCACCTTTAATACCTGCATTTGACAATAATAATGCGATCTCTGTAATAGAAAAAGATTCAGCAATAGGCGTCAACTGATTTACGTTAAGCACCAAGAGGCTGGAAGACCAACGTTGAATTTGGAGGAAACCAAATAATCTTAATATCTGGAGATGGTATTTTGTTTTGAAGTGGCATCTTGTGTGCTGAAAAGATATCCATCGTTAGAACAATCTTCCATATTGGTACAATATGATAGAATGCTTCTAGCAACTTCCTCCGTTATAAATTGGTTCATCCGAGCTTTTGAACTATGACGCTATTCAATTCCCATTACCCGAGTACTGACATTCCAAAAAGCGTGTGACTGTGATAGAAACAAAGCTTGTTATATATAATCGATTGATTAAATCCTATCGTAAGATAAATCTATACCCATTAATTTTGTGGACTACTTATACAGAACTAGTGCTACCTTCCTCAGCCGCTTTCTAATTTTTATAGGGGTATGATATTATTTTAGCGAATTGTAATTAAAATGAAGATAACAATCTCGCTTAGTACCAGATCCCCTGATATCGTAAATATTGCTTAGGTAATCACCTAAGCAGAAAGATGACGCCTTTGCTTTTGACAATAATCAAAGAAGATAATTTATTGTTACCGGATACATTGCACGAAATTATCCCGACTCAAGCACCAAATTTTTCAATAAGTAAGTGTTAAAGGCTGGTTAGAGTACTCGCACGGTCAGTAATATGAATTGGACAGGGCTATATTAACTTTGTTTGCGCGACAATGACCGAGCTCTGACCCATCACTGAAAAGAAGTTTAATCAGACATCACCACCTATTAATTAAAAGGTTGAACTAACCATACTACCCCTTTCAAATTCCTTTTTTTTTTAATTGGCTCGCTGACCTTCACCCCTGCTTTGCTTATTTGTAGCTCATGAACTCAGTTTATTTACTGATAAAAGTTGATATCTTCAATATTAAACAAGCTTTACAACACCATTAAGCTACAAAGTGAAGTATGACACAACAATTGCACTCAACAACGATGATAATTATTTTTTTTCTCATGCAAGAAATATCTGAATCATTTCGATGACTCCTTTTGCTTACATTCATCTGTCTGGCTAGAAAAATAGTAGCTTTAAAATAAAAAACTTTATTCAATTTCAGGACCACTCCATCACTTCTTTGGTAATGTAGAGATAGTCTTACTTATGCGACTTTTCAGTTGTCAAATTAAGAAATTCCCAAAATGAAAAATTACGAGCCGTTGATCTAATAGGCTGATTAGGTTTTTTAGGTCAGCCTTTTTTCTTCATAATAACTAGTGGCTCGAGAAGCCAATTTTTATCTCCAGGAATAAGTCTATTTGGAGGAGTATTCTCTCTATCAAACCGCCGAGACTCTTGTTAAGGCATTTTTTAATGCCAGCTCTTTATCTGTAGCGACAACTCGAGGCTCCAAGTTATGAGCCGTATATAATCTCTGTAACTGACTGACGGCAAAGCTGTAGCCCCCTTCGTCTTCTTTACTTAAGAAACAAAGGGCTACCTTGAAGTTTTTATCTAAGCCATTTTGGCCAACAATGTGTAGAAGTGGCATTCCAAATTTATTTGTATTGTAAGTGCAGTCTATTAGGAGTACATCCGAAGCTTACTCGAGGGGATTCAAGCTACTTGAGTGCATTACAAAGAGACCTTTTAGATGTGTTTTACCATCTACAATTTGAGTTTCAACCTCAAATTGATATTTCTCTCCACAAGTAAGAGCGTAGTTTTGAAGAGCTTCAAGTAAAGCCTCTGAGAGGCTTAGACCGTTTAATCTCTCGGTCTTCCATTTCTGCCGCTCATTCCAGACATTACAGTCAAGAATTGCGGTCCCTTGTTCACGAAGATTAGTTAGGAATTATTTAGTATCAAATTTTGATGCTGTGAGGTCATAAATTTGTTTTTACATATAATCGCTACCACGCCGGAGGATGGAATGAGTAAGTTGAGATTCTGAGGGCCCATGACTGTGTTGGGCGCTGGAATCAACTTCAGATTCCCAGCCGACGTTTGCTAACTTGAGATCTACTCGCCACTGACAGTCGGCTTTTCGATCAACTGTTTTACGAATTGTTGCCCTTGTCGTCGGTTCACTAAATCTATCATACGCCAGAATGTCTCTGCGCGTAGATTTCAATGTCTTTTTATCAAAGATTTTCCGAGCTTTAACAATAGCATAACTCTCAGAAGTAGCATATAGTAAAAATTCCGCCTACATTCAGAGTTTGGCATTTCTGAAGCTGGAATAAACTGTTATTCTAATAACCAAATATTTCAGCATGTAAAACTCAAAGACCTCAACGTATAATTAATTCTCACTACCAAGAATATACCCATGTGTTGAATGAAAAGTCATGCAAATATATAATATACTGATCTTTTGTGACCAAAATAAAATTTTCATCTTTGCTAATGATTATTTCGCGAACAACAAGAATTCCAGCCCATCAATAATTATCGTCGATGAACAGTTGAAATATAAAGAGTTGATTATAAATAGAAATTCTACTCATAAGAGTTCGACCAAGGTAAGAGAATAGTCAGAAGCATTTTGATATCTGAAATCAAGCCAAGAAATATAATAAATAATTGAATATCCATCATTACTACTACCTGGATGGGTGACCGCCAGCAAATCCTAACTGTTGTATGTTTCACTCTTGGAAATCTTGAAAATTTGGACTTGTGTAAAATCAAGGACCTTAAAGTTTGCAGCTTGTTATCCTTTGAGAGCTGTCTGCTGCACAATACAAAATTTGGGTCTATTGCTCATATTTTAGGTAGTCCTTGCGGTGATATTTTTCAAATACCGTGGATCGCTGTACAGAAGAAATTTTTTTTGAGAATATAGCAAAATCTTGAGTCGCTCGCCCTGCTCTTAACTTCCTGGAACCATATTAGGAACTCTATCGCCATCATTTAGCTTCTTGCGACCACATTTAAGTGTTTTTGGAGCGCTCTAAAGCTCAGTGACTTGATACCTGGAATCAGGTACCACCACAATGGAGGCGTTAGCTCTCCCGGAGGTCGAAAAAAAAGGCCAAAAATCTTGGAGCTTGGCACTGATCTAGATAGTAATTTGAATTGGAGGGCTCATTTCGTGATGTTCAGGAGTTTGTGAGTTTCTCGACTGAACTAAGCCCTATCTCCTCTACCCGGGGATCTGAGCTCTTCCCTGATTGGCTCTTATGATTCATCCGCTAATGAGATTCCAGCAACCTGCCTTCCTCAGCATACTTCTTGCTCTAGATCTACGAGTCGAAGGTTAGCCAGTATATGCATGGGAAAGCTTGGTTGGTGTGAATGACTCCCTCGGCCCGTGATATGAGGGTAGAATGGCATACCCCAAAGCTTTCAGAGATAGGTACTGCTTCGTTCTCCCGTTTTCTAGAAAATGAAGTGTATGGAGGGAAGGAAAAGTCGATCGATCAATAGTCAATGTGTAGAGAGAAGAATTAGCATTTACTGTGCTAACAGTCTCATCCTCGCAGTCACCCAGAATCCGAATATTCTCTGCGCACTCGAATCACGTCAACCAATGAGGCAATAAGTGAGCGTATGAAATGGCATCAGAAATTGCAAAACAAGTCATAAGTATTGGGATGGGATTGGTGAAAGAGAGGTACGAATGAAAAAACGCGACTCTGAGAGCAAAGGGAGTGGGAAAGAGATGTGGTCAATAGAGCTTTTTGGGCGCTTTTCTAGTACATACGAATATGGATTAAAGAGAATCGGGCGTCCCGTCCGCTCTACCACACACAAGCTTCAAACCGGTGGGCTAATATTGCTAAGTCTGGAAAGAGAAAAACCTTATCAATTTTCCATTATTTTTTTGCCCACATTCTGTCTTTGTTTTTGAAAGCTGAATAGACTAAGAGATAAAGAAAAGAGAAACGTCTTTTAGATGATATATTAGCCTGAGACAATCCCCTATGCATTTTGAGCTTGCTTGAAGGCGACTATGAAAGGAGGATCGTGTAAACATGCAATAAGTTAGCATTCATTTAAGAAAAATATTTTAACGGATATGATCTGATGTGCTCTATTATAACAGTGCAACAGGTATACAATTTAGGACGTGAAATCTTTGTTCTGTTTGAATGTGTGCTATACTTATTTTTCTTCTTTTAATTTTGTTTGGAATGCACAATGCATGTCATGAGATTGGAAGACAATTGAAATTTAAATTCATTTCAATTTCGATAATTTTCTTTCAGCATTTTATTGATGGAGTGATTATTGGTGTTGGATCCAATTTCAAACCCATAGCCTTCACCAGAGACGAAGAAATGAAATAATACCGGAAACTAATTTGAAAATTCAAATTCGATCCTAACTCTATATTATTTCAACATGTCATTTGATGCGGTGGGTCTTGGCTCTCCTTGCCTAAGACAAGCCTAAGAGGCGGGTGATATCGATAGCCCCCTACATCGCCCCTTTTGGCGTTTTGGCGGCTGATATATTTGCCCCCCATGTACCCTATACGCGCCCCCCCCTGGCCTGGTAGTTATTTCTGTATTTCCTAAAAGCGTAGGCGGTCAAGTAGGCTGAGTATTCGATCCCCTGTTAAATTACACTGCTGTACTTTGCGTTCTTGTGTGCAAATTCAATGTATTAGCAGAATATTTTTAGCAATAATTATGAGCAAACTAGTACTAATTAAGGTCTTTAGTCGGTAGCGTTACTAATATTTTCAAAACGTTACTGCCTATAACTATCTCATGTCTTGTTTATTAACACCAGTTTAATTTAGTCCAACATCTGTACTTAAAGCGCGATCAATGTGAGTTGATCACTTTCCTGTAGTTTAAGCACCCAAAATCTAGGCAGCTTTTTATCGTAGGCCTGATTTAGAAAAATATTTTTACCAAGGCAGTATCCTGATTTGCAGGGTTGAAGCAGGGCCATGGGGGGCGCGTATAGGGTGCATGGGGGGAAAATATATCATCCGCCCCCCTTTTGGTGAAACAAAGGCTGGAAGGCCAGCCAAACCCAAAATACTAGAGAGACAACGTCATTTTTACTTCCCAATCATTAGGACCCTGTTAAAACGATAAATATATGACTTTTATTTATGTTGCCTAGTCAACATTCTAGCGAATCAATACTTGAAATGATGAACTCATAATTATAACAACAACATTGACAAGTAATTGTTATCTCTCAAAAACCGGGTAATACTCAATTGCACAAAAGATTTCTCTCTACACTAGTTTTTTAGTCAAATCAATATTGAATAAAAATATTAAATTTTCAACCTCTGTCATTACTTGCCGAAGCTCAATATAAGTCGTTTGAAGCCCTGTTTTTACCTAGCCAACAGCATACTAAACAGGCTAGTTACACTCTCATGGAGCAAAAATTGGAAAGGCGCAATGGCCGCCTAATATGTTATATTACTTTCAAACTTTCAGGAAGGTCTGAATCAAAATACACAGACGATGATACTCCTCGACAACGCACACAAAATACTCATAAAACTGGTATTTGTCCTTCCAATCTTCTTGTAAAGAGTGACATCATGATCAGGATGTATGGTCTCTCTCAAAGTAAGAGAGCTAATTGATAGCCAGTGGACTCTTTGTCATAGACATTCTGAACTTTCGGTAAATAAACACGAAGCAAGTGATAGTTCCTGTCTCATGAAACTTCGTCTCCTAGATTCAGAAAGTAAAATTTGTGGCTGAGAGTTACTTTCAACTGAACTTCGATCTCAATAGACAGGTTTAATCTTCAGAGACAAAGACCCACCTATATCCGGATCTCATAGAGATGTATATAACATTAGGGCTAAGGGTGTACCGGAAGAAGAATGGGGCCAATCAAGCTCTTAAGCGTTAATTACTAATATGATGTGAGAACCAACAAATGATGATATTTTTTCCTGGTATCAATTAGATATCTCGCGACGAATATCAATGATAATTTTTGCAGTTTGAAGGGCCATCCAATACGCTAGACTTCACGTTGAAGTACTGCTGGTGGATTGTACTTAGAAGTCCAATAAATTTGACATGCCACTTCTCCATTTTACGGGAGTGGATCACCATAGCCATTCCTTTACAATCGCTCTTTACTTTTTGGATCGTGAGATCCTATCGAATGACGATAAAGCGTTCAAATTTTTATACATATATAAATGTCTTCTCTTTAAAACCATCGGTAAATTAAGGTATTGTCGCTGGCCTAGCAAAATCAGTAATTCATCAGTCCTTGATGGAATTTTCTTTTTTTTTTTTGGATTACTCGATTGATAAATTTCGTCAAGTGCTTTAAATCCTGTGTAATACTTCCTTTTTCATATGAAAATTTTGCTGTGGAGGATGATTTTCCATGCAACATTACTAGCGGCCAGTTAAGTGTTTAAATTTTTCATTGCTATAATAATACTGTAAAACTCATAATTTAAGATGATTGGTCAATTTCTTAAAATACTGCAAAAACTAAATCCTTCAGTAGAATCTATAATTAAATGAGCAGGGGTCTGCACTTATCACTTCAGGGGGCTATCGGTACAACCCGCAAGCTCAAGTTCTTTTTGACGCAACGGTCGACCAGAATGCCATTAGATAATCTTAGGTAATCTAAGAGGACGGATGATGTCGCATTTGCTTTCGTTGATGACTTAGGGCTGCCAATCTTAACTGAGGTCTACGTTCATAATAAAATACAAGTGCCAAAATTTTCTCGCAATGTCTTTAGATGACATGTAATGATATCGTGTTATTCTTTAGCTGTGAGTTGTTTTGCAGCAAGAAGAATAAATTAGGTCGGATGGTAGTGTGGTATGCCATCCAGGCCCTTCTCCTAAGTTGAGTCTAGGTAGCCCGGGCACCTACCCCACTTGAGACGGGAGATGGTTGGTTCGAGTCCAACAGACCTAACCACATTTCGCGCGGTGGATATTTACAGGATGGTGGAGGCATGTCAGGATAATCCAGGGTTTGTAACATCCTTGGATGGATGTTAACGGTTGAAGGTTGACCAACGGAGAAGGAAAAGCGATTGTACTTCATGGTTCCATTTACAAATGGAATCTGAGGCATGAGTGTATCTAATGAAAAAGTTGAATCATCTAAAATGTAAATAAACACTGTCACTGTGTCATAGCCTCGAGGCTGCATACACGTTAATTTATATATATAAAGAAAAAAAAAAATCTATACATTAGTTCATCTAATGTCGAATTTTAGTTTACCGTTGCCACGGTTATGTAAAACCAGGGCTCTTGCTTGCCGGTCTATGCTTTCTATAACTGAATGGCCAGAATCAGATTTGAGCCAATCATATCGAAGCTGCATGTGTCAGTGACATAAAATCAACAAATTTAGAGGCTCGCATGAGCGATCTCGTTCATAGCTGTGGTTTTGAATGACTAAAGATTTCGGGAAGTGAAGTGACGAGCGAGCGGACGCGGACTCACCGACTGGCCGTGGTTCTAGGCTTTAGAGAAAGGTCAAGTCCACTTGGCCCATATTGATATTATTATATCAGATCTAAGTTCATGAGTTCCAATTGCTTTCCAGCTGAACCTTGAAACGTTTCCGCCCGTCTTTTTTTTCAGCTCGGCTTTCTACCGGTCCACTCCGCTGTGCGAGGTGGCTTCACTGCTCTAGCCTCGCTTGCTTGTGGTGGAGGCTGATGCTTGATGACAAGAAAGCGAGGCAGTCAGGCAGCCAACTACATTAATAGCCAGCCAAGCAGCAAGGGCTAGACGACGTCATGTTCCAATTGAACGATCCCGACCTTCCATAATTATCATTCTTACTTAGCAAGCCTTTGCTTTTAGCAGAAATTGAAGCTTCTCGATTACGCTGGCTGGCTTGCTAGTCTCATCAAACTAAATACCCAAGTGGAGAACTCCCGGAAATCTTATTACTCAGCTCTCCATCCTGATGGATATTTGAGCCCCAATTAGATCTGAAATGAACGATCTGCACTGAATGGATAGATGGGTGGGTCTTGCGGTTCTGTCAAGATTGGCCGCCTATCCTGAAAGAAAGGATCAAAATAAAACAGAAAAAGATGAATCAAGTGTTACGTCTTCTAAATAGCTCCTCATTACAAGTCTTTCTCTCCCAAGTGGTCGGGGATCAGTCGGTCCGCCTTTGCATTAATGATGAGAGTGGGTGGATGAAAGTCCATATTGCAAGAATATCTAAGGATGTGTGTGTCATCACTTCCTTTATACAATCACAGGCCAGAAGATTCTGTGGCTCCTATCTGCATTTAGGAGTAAGTCGATTAGTCAAACAGACAGACAAACAATCAGTCAGTCAGTAGGGCTAACTGGCTAACTGGCTGGCTGGCAGTTCTGAAATTACTTACTTACCTTTGTGGAGTGTATCTTTTTGGTATTTTCGTATTCGTACTTACTTTTGCCACGCCTCAAGAGTTTCCTATGTTTACTTTGATTTCTTTCTTATTATTTCCCTTCCCGTCTTCTCCATATTATCCAGCCGCTCGCCCTCCAATACCAGCCCTCTCCCCATCTCTACTAAACCTTTCAATCCTCGATCAACTTCTACCACTTCTTCCGCCACCATCTCCTCCATCTCCTCCTTCATCCCCACTCCCTTCACCTCCTTAGCCTCTTCTTTTTCTTCTATTTTCTTGTAATACTTAATATCTCTTACTTCTTCAAAAAAAAATTAATACAAAAGTCTTTGCAAATATTTGTACTTTGAAATAGAAAAGATTCCTCTGCACATTTCTACCTCTCATTAGTGAAGACCCTCCAATTGTTCAAAGAGTTACACGCATATATATACCTTGACGAAATTAAAACTAATAAAACACCTTAATTCCTATAACATGGATAATATGCAGGAGAGAATATGGCGGGAAAACCCTTCCGGGTTTTCACGGATAAATACAAGCGGAATCAACGTTGCAGCATCTGAAGCAGAGTTTTCAGATTTAGAGAGGAGGCTTAGCTCTCCGAGTTGGATCAGTCATAGGACTCTTAGCTCTCGCACCTCAACATCAGGAGATACCGAAAATCTATCTTCGAGATATTCGACAAATCCACCCCGGTTTAATTTAGAAGAAACTCTCAGGGGAACTCAGCTGGTAAGTCTCACTCTAGTCCATATTAATAATTTAAAAAGTTTTTTTACATTCTAATCGATTTCTGATATTTACAGGCCGCTGAACAAAGTGGTATACGTCCAAAACATATCGGTGTTGTATGGGAGAACCTTTCTGTCTATGGCACCAGTAGCCAAAAAAACTATGTCAAGACCTTTGTTGATGCGATTGTATCCTTTTTTAACGTCTATGATACAGCCAAGAGCATACTTGGCTTAGGGAAAAAAGGAGAAGACGCTGAAATTCTCAAGTCTTTCCGGGGCGTAGCTAAACCTGGCGAGATGGTATTAGTACTAGGCCGACCAGGTTCTGGATGTACAACTTTTCTCAAAGCGATTACCAATCAAAGACAAGGGTACACAAAGATAGACGGCGAGGTACTCTACGGTCCGTTTGATGCCAAAACATTTGCAGCTAGATATAGAGGCGAGACAGTTTATAATCAAGAGGATGATATTCATATGCCAATATTGACTGTAGGTCAAACTTTAGGCTTTGCTGTTGACTTTAAGACCCCTGGAAAGCGCCCAGCTGGAATTTCAAAAGCGAAATTTAAGGAAGAAGTGGTAAACACCCTACTTAAGATGTTTAACATTGAACACACAAAAGATACTATGGTTGGGGATCAATTTGTTCGAGGAGTATCAGGTGGTGAGAGAAAGCGAGTCTCTATTGCTGAAATGCTAGTAACATCGGCGACTGTTTGTGCATGGGATAATTCAACTCGTGGATTAGACGCATCCACTGCACTCGAATATATTAAGTCACTCCGAATAATGACAAACATTTGTAAAACAACAACATTTGTATCACTCTACCAGGCTTCTGAGAAAATTTACAAACACTTTGATAAAGTATTGGTCATCGACAATGGTTTTGAAGTTTTCTTTGGTCCTGCGCAAGATGCTCGTTCTTATTTCGAAAGATTGGGGTTCAAAGAAAAGACTCGCATGACAACTCCAGATTTTTTGACTGGCTGTACAGATGAATTTGAACGGGAGTATACTGACTGGTATCTGAGGGAAAACATACCACATACCCCAGAGACACTTATGGAGGCCTTCAATCAGTCGAGATACGCTCGGGCCCTAGAATACGAAATGGCTCAGTACAAACAACAGTTGGAAGAAGATGTTAAGACATACACCAATTTTGAGATTGCTGTTAAAGACTCAAAGATGAAAGGAGTCTCCAAGAATTCAGTCTATAGTGTTCCCTTTTACTTGCAGGTCTTTACACTAATACGACGTTGTTTTTTTGTAAAGTGGCAAGACAAGTTTACCTTGATAGTTTCGTGGATTACCTCAATAATTATCGGCCTTGTCCTTGGTTCAGTCTGGCTTAATTTACCTTCGACATCAGCTAGTGCATTCACTAGAGGTGGGCTATTATTTATAACACTTTTATTTCCTTTGTTACAGGCATTTTCAGATTTAGCTGTAACAATGCTTGGAAGACCAATCGTCAATAAACACAAGGCATATGCGTTTTATCGTCCTTCAGCTTTGTGGCTGGCACATTTAATCGTCGATATTATTTTTTCGGCTGCAAGAATACTAGTATTTTGCATAATCGTCTATTTTATGTGCGGACTTGTACGTGAAGCAGGAGCGTTCTTTATCTTTTACGGGACCATTATGATTGCATTTTTAGCCATAAATCTATTCTTTAGAAGCATTGGGTCTATGTGTCCAGATTTTGATTACGCCATCAAATTCACCGTCTTTTTTATAACTTTATTTATTATTACAACGGGATATCTAATACAGAACCAATCTCAACAAATCTGGCTTAAGTGGGTCTACTATATTAATGCCATAGGACTGGCATTTACAACTATCATGATTAACGAATTTAGAAGACTCACTCTGACCTGCTCCTCTGAGTCTCTTGTTCCCAGTGGTCCTGGATACAGTAATATTGAAAATCAAGTTTGCACTTTACCCGGTAGTGTTCCAGGCACATCTAAAGTACTAGGATCAGACTACATAAGACAAGGATTTGCATATAAATCTGAAGATATTTGGAAAATTTTCGGAATTCTCATTGCGATTACGATCATTTTTTTTATAATCTATTTAGTTACTGGGGAATATATTGTGTGGGGTGCTGGGGGTAATTCCGCAAAAGTGTTTCAGAAACCAAATAAAGAGCGCGATAGACTGAACAAGAATCTCAAACAAAAACGTGACAAACGACGTAATGCTAAAGCGGAAAGTATAAACAGCGAGGAAGGAATTAAAATAAATTCAAAAGCAGTGCTCACATGGGAGGATTTGTGCTACGATGTACCAACACCATCTGGAACATTACGTATACTCAATAATATATACGGATACGTACAGCCAGGATCACTAACAGCGCTAATGGGTGCCTCTGGAGCTGGAAAAACCACGTTGTTAGACGTTATAGCTGCTAGAAAAACTGTCGGTGTAATAAGTGGTGATATTCTTGTTGATGGCCTCAAGACTGGAGGGTCATTCCAGCGGCAGACTAGCTACGCTGAGCAACAAGATATTTGCGAGCCTACTCAAACGGTTCGTGAAGCGCTTAGATTTTCTGCTGACTTGAGACAACCATATCATATACCCCAATCTGAAAAATATGCTTACGTTGAGGAAATTCTAAGCTTATTAGAAATGGAAGATATTGCAGATGCCATTATTGGTCAACCAGAAACTGGTCTTTCTGTGGAGCAGCGAAAGCGTGTGACAATTGGTATTGAACTCGCCGCGAAACCGGAGCTATTATTGTTTCTTGACGAACCAACATCTGGTCTCGACTCACAGTCTGCTTTTAATATTGTGAGATTCTTACGAAAACTCGCTGGAGCTGGCCAAGCTATACTTTGCACCATCCATCAGCCAAATTCTGCTCTTTTCGAGAATTTTGATCGCCTACTTTTATTGAAACGTGGTGGTCAAACCGTTTACTTCGGTGATATAGGGATGGATGCATCGGTGCTTCGAGCATACTTTGAGAAAAATGGCGCAATATGTCCTTCTGACGCAAACGTGGTACGTTTCCAAAAAATATTCAATTTTAAAAAACCAAAAAGGATAATTGCTAATTATGCGAGTTATAGGCGGAATGGATGTTGGAAGCCATTGATCAATCTCAAAATGGAGGTAAAGACTGGGCAGATATTTGGTCAAAATCAAGCGAACTAGCCAGTGTAAAAGAAAAAATAACTCAAATTAAGAGTCAACGATTGCAAGTTGCTGAGAAGAGTTTTAAAGTTGAAGAAAGAGAATTCGCTTCGCCGTTACATCACCAACTAAAAGTAGTAATTGGCCGCACCAATCTATCCTATTGGCGTTCTGCTAATTATGGCTTCACACGTCTTTTCAACCATGCCATAATCGGCTTAATCTATGGCTTAGCTTACATGAACTTAGATTCCTCACAAAAGTCACTTCAGTATCGCGTGTTTCTTATGTTTCAGGTTACTGTACTTCCATTTTTAATCCTCGTAAGTCTATACTAAATTTCAACACTCAATCTGAAGAAATAGAAGACCTAACTTTCATTTAGAATCAAGTAGAAGTGAAGTATAGTATGCTGAGGATGATCTACTATCGCGAAGCATCGGCAAAAATGTATAGCCAGTTCACATTTGCTTTATCACTGATCATCGCAGAAATTCCATATAGTCTTCTTTGTGTGGTGGCTTTTTTCATTCCACTCTACTTCCTGCCTGGTCTCTCTATGGCTCCTTCGCGTGCGGGCTATCAATTTGCTATGATCATGACTACCGAATTTTTCTCTGTAAGACTAGAAAACATATTTTCTATTATAAAGCTAACTATATTTCAGGTATCTCTTGGACAGCTTCTAGCAGCAATAACACCATCGCCCTTTATATCCTCACTACTCGATCCTTTTATTACGATAGCTTTTTTTCTCTTTTGTGGGGTTTCAATTCCAAAGTTTCAAATCCCCATATACTGGCGATGGCTTCACGAGCTAGACCCAATTACTCGGTTGGTAGGAGGTTTGATAGTAACAGAACTTCATGAGCTGCCTGTTAAGTGCCACATCTCTGAATTAAGATCATTTAATGCACCAATTGGTCAAACCTGTGGTGAATACATGCAAAAGCATTTCCAAAGCGGCGGATTAGGATACCTTGTTGAAAATATGACACAAACGTGTCAGTACTGCCATTATAGGATTGGTGACCAATTCTACCAAGGTTTAGGACTCCAATATGACAACCGCTGGAGAGATCTAGGTATTTTTCTTGCTATGGTTGGCAGTAACATAATATTATTATTCATAGCTGTAAGTTCCAACTAGTCATTTCATCAAAGACACCTACTAAACCTCTACACAGTCTCGATATCTTAACTTCAATCGAAGATGATCAAATCTCGTATTTAATTCAACCTGAGCTCTATATTTATACCATCTAGTGTCTTAATGAACTATTAAAAATACAGCGCCCATTTGGCTTAGGCCCTAATTGGGGCCCAATAGCAGTATCTGCACCTCTTAATATTTGAAAAAAAAAATTATTTCAATTAATAAATATATGAATAATTCTGTAATCAGCCAAACTCTAGTTGACATGAGTTCAAGAGGCTCAAAAATGCATTAAAACGAAAAAAATGCATTAAGATTAGGATTATATTAGTTTACAGGGCAGATTAGGAAAGTTAAAAAGAAAGCTCCCTCCGACTTAGCCCTAATCGACTCAGAGTATTGGGGAGAGGAGTCTACAGTGAATAAAACTCACTCTTTCTTTCTATGGCACCACAATTCGTTTTGACTAATGAATAAAGTTCTGGGCCAATATGCTTCAAACGTTTGTGATTGTCATGATTTTTAATTAGTGAAATCGTTGATGGTTAACGATATACAAATTCTTTTGCTCGGCTCTTATTCTATGCTGTTGGCCAAAGTTGTAAATTAGAACTGTATACAGGGCAATCGCACCAATGGCGTTAAAGGGAATAGAAAAAGTCAAATAAATTTATCATTTGACAAAAAAAAGTAAATTTTGTTTATGTGTACATTAATTCATTATAAAACTGACTCACGCCTACATTTATTCTTCCAGTTACTTATTGTACTCACTATGCACAGAAATATCTTTTTCAGAAATTGAATGCTCCCCGACTTGGAGCACCGATACCTCTGAGCTAGATAATGACTCAAATATACATAGATTTTAAGCTCTTCCATTCTCTGAATTGGTCGGCACTCCTGAAGATGTTATGGAGAGATTACAAGCCTTTGCTATGGCTAACGGCTTTTCCTCGGCAAAAATACGTACCAGGCCACATTACCAATATGAATTGATAATAATGTCGGTATTATGGTTATTATACGTTCTAAAAGAATCAAGATTAAAGTCTCGAATTGCGAGAGACGTAAGCGCCCTTCGATATGACCGAATGCCCCTCTCGATTAAGTGCACAAGAAGATAGAGGAAAATGGTCATTTAAGCTAAATTTTGGCGATCTTAATAATGGACCACTAGATTCCACTGCGTATAGCGCCCATAGGAAGAGATGTTTGACCGACGAGAAAGTTGAGAAGATAAAGAATATGGCTAAGTAAGGCATTAGGCCTCGGCAAATATTGAATGAATTTAGAGCGGAACAGTCTGGCTGTGTAGTTCAGCTCATTGATATTTATAATGAGAAAAGAAAGCTTTACGCTGAAAATTTAAAAAAATTTAACTCACACACAAGCTATGGTCTTGGTTTTAGAAGAAAAGGAGACTTGATCCTATGCCCTAGATTAAGACTCATATTCGCAGCAAATAACTAGGCTATCCATGGCCTATCTTCCAATTACCCGTGAGCTCCTAATTAATAATAACAAGAACTGTTGACTGAAAAGAGACGCGTAGATAGCTTTTTGAAAGACTGGGAAGTTGTACTTTATAGCTCAACAACTCAGGATTACATAGATGA